>JAABKJ010003740.1:0-25467 GCA_011634705.1 Andricus grossulariae | reverse complement strand
ACCTAATTTTCTCAAAAACCCCAGCGTTTTTTTCTCTTGATTTTTTTTTAAGTTGGTACTAATATGGTGAATATATTCCAGTAGAGTTTATCTTGTGCCCGCGTCTTGAAGAGGAAAAAGATTTTTTTTTCTTCTGAAAAATGAAAATTCACGATTTTTGCAAAAGCAAGACGAGTCATGAAAAAAGTTTAAAAATCAAAGTTATTCCTTAAAAAAAGTTCTACAAAAATGTCATCGGGCACTTCTTTCTGCCTTGCGTTATTATTGAACTATTTGCTAAAATATGAATAATAACAATTTTTCGCTGTCATACATAATCAAGTAGGGTGTAAATCAACAAGTAGAACAAATTTTTCTACACAATTATTTGCTAAAAGTCACTAATATTTACACACTACTTGATTATTTATGACAGCGGAAAATTGTTATTATTCATATTTTAAAGAATAGTTCAATAATAACGCAAGACAGAAAGAGGTGCCAGAGGACTTTTTTTAAGGAACAACTTTGATTCTTCAACTTTCTTCATAACTCGTCTTCTTGCAAAAATCGTGAATTTTCATTTGTCAGAAGACAAAAAATTCTTTCTCCTCACCAAGACGCGGACACAAGATAAACTCTATTGAAATATATTCACCATATTAGTACCAACTTAAAAAAAAAGAGAAAAAAACGCTGGGGGTTTTGAGAGGATTAGGCTTGAAATTTTCAAGAAAAACCGCCGCCGTTTTGTCAATTTTGAACTTTTTCAAATTGCTTTCAATTTTTTAAATTCAAATACTCATAACTTTGTCACAAAAAAATTTTCATCAAATCGGTGAAATACGTGTTCTCTAAAATCCTTTGAAAAACAACATATTTCGTGTTGAAACGATTCTGTGACTTGAGCTTGCACAGCCTACCCGATTGGAAATGAATTCGGCCCAGGAAGCGTTATGAGCCAATTTTAAAAAAGGCTTGCATTTGAGCTCCAACAAAGTACGAAAACAGTTTTTGCTGTTCAATAGCCACAAGCCACCCTAATGATTTTCAGCAAACATTGATAGAAAAAAAAATATACATATGAAAAAGCAAATTAAGGGAATAAATAAAGGTGAGTGTGTGGATGTAGGAACGTGTGTACGTAAAGTACGCAGGAACGTTTCCTGGTTGAATGGTTGGGCGTGTCGATATCACGATCGAGCGTATGTACATGTGTGTACTTGTACATCGCGTAAGAGTACCTACAACCATCCATCTCGCTCCCTCTCTTCCGTTTCCTCCCTTGGTCGTTTCGCAGCTTCAACTTCTCATGGACATATAATTAGATCATTTTCTCGTCCTGTCTCCACAGTTTTTTGTCAATCGACAAATTGCGCGACTGCATTTCCAATTTGTCCCCGATGCGAAGGGATATAAGGAGATACCCTGGTCTAACGACTCCTGGACAAGTCAACGTCTCTTCTTTTTTTATACTACTTTCCTTTTTTCCCATCGCTCTTCATCCCTTTTACATCCTTTTTGTGCCTTTTTTGTATCCTCTTCAGTACTTCACAGCTAATTTTCGATTAAAGAAAATCACAGCGTCCAGTGCTCTATAAATCTCACAAATCTACTTCTAAATGAAGTTTCGAGCTTCATTATCAATGAATGAAGTCATGGGAATCTGAAGAATTTTCAATGTTTAGGGAGTGTTTTCAGATACTAGTTTAGATTAGAACTGCGGATAAAATATGAGAACTTTCAGTTATCAGTCTCATCTAAATCTAAATTGGCGGGAATTATGATAGGTTAATAAATTGCTTTTACTGCACGCAGGCACATCAAAATTATGTTCTCCAAGGTGTGATGCACGTCCAAGAGGGAGTGGAAAAGCTTTATCTATGCCCTCGGGAGATATTCGATGAATTGGCACGTGTCTGCACGTCGATCGGCAATCGTAAATAAGAAATATGACGCTTTGTGGATTTATAACAGGACTATGAAGAATCCAATCCAATTAGAAAAGAAGAATTTACGGGCTTAGTTTTATCATAAATTATCATTTATCAGAGGAATAAACCAAGACACTAATTTTTTCTTGTGACAATAAACCTTGGAAAAATGAATGAAAGATCTCAATTTGTATTAAATTTGATTGGATTTGACGTCGATGGATTTTCAATGTTTTGGACTTTTCTACAAAGTAACAAATCTTTGTAACGAAAATATATTTTTAAGTACTTGTGTGGGCATAAATTAATTAGTAATCGAAACAAATTATGTCAAAAGTAGAATTTCCCAAACAAACCAATGGAAACAGGGCACATCTAGAAAATACTGTACGTGAAGAGATCATAAAAATACACGACTAGCCTTGATTAAGTTTAACCCAAAAATGCTTGGACATCCAGATCCAAAGTTTAAACGAAATTGGAAAAATTTCAACCATATATGCGTTGCTTAAAGATAGTCTAACTAAATTCATTTTTTCGAACTTTTTGAATTTTGAATTTTTTACCCTAAAACTAATCATTTTAAAACATGCTAGTCGCTGAACCGGGAAATGACAGCAAATTTACTTTTTGAGCGGAAATTTTGCCAATTTTTAGAAGAAGAATCTATTTAATCATTTGAAATATCGTAAATTTCATAATACGTGATATAAATGCAATTTGAAATAACTCCGATTTCAAGTTTTTTTAAATATTCAATACTTAACTTTTTCAATTATGAAATAATTTAGTTTACAATGCGTGATTCTAAAATCTTTAATTAAACATTTTTTCCATTTTAGGTCTTCTGAACCTGTTCAAAATGAAGCCATTTACAGATTTTAACTTTAAAAATTGAACTGTTTCAATTCGAAAGTCTTAGTAGTTAAACAAATCGATAACTTCATGCTACTCTCTGTAAAATGGGATTAGCAGTCTAAACTCTCCAATCTGGGAGCTGGAGATTTGATTGATTTTTATATGTAGCTAATCAAACTGTATTGCGAAAAATATGCGTAAAATAGTAATGTATGAGAACATATATAACCTTAAAATATTAGAATGAGAATATTATCTTCTTCTAAATCGTAATTATTTTTATTGCGTATACTATGGAAATGATTGATGGTTTGAAATGCAATAAAAATTCAAATATTATAATTTATTTTGTAACTTAAAATACAACTCGAGACCTTTTTAGATGATTCTTTTTATAAAGTTATAGTGAATTCTATATGATTTTGTATACTTTCAAAGTAAAGGAACATATGAGAACGTGAATATTTTGAAAAATTTGTGTTTAAATTGTTATAAATATAGGTTTTATATAGCTTTCAGTAACTGTAGTAAACGATTAAAGAAGAGCATCGGTACTTCTAAAAAAGTATAACAATTTTTTATAAATAAACATGATTACAACATCGAACTTTAACTTTTACCATCTATTAAAAAAACAAAAAGAAAACTTGTCAAATCTTTTAATAACTATCAGTCAAAAATCTCCTTATTTCTAAATAAAGTTTACGCAGAAGAAGATCTGAACAATTATTATAATTCTTAAGCATTAATAAGTCAACATGGAAGAACATAGACATTTCTAAACAATTATAACACTTCTATAAAGAAACATGTTAACTGTATATTAATGACTATCAGACAAATCTAAGACTCTGATAAAAATAAAATTCTGATCATTGTACATCAGAACTTCGGTAATGATTATCAAACAAGTAAATGTAAGACATATAACATATCCTAAACATTAATGACAAAATCTTTAATCTTGGCAGATTGACATTACATCACGTAATTTTGCAGCAGGTAAAGATTGCTTCACTTTGTAGGCTAATAACTGCGGCTTGTAATTGGATAGTGACTTTGGCCTTCCTTTTTTTTTTGGTGATGGTGGAGGTATAACTTGGACATAATCTTTTGGACATATTTCACTTTGCAATGTAGACAATCTTCAAGACAATTTTTAGCATAATGAATAATCTACTTTTGCACACACGCGCTTCTACAAACTAAGCAAAGCTTAAAATTCCACCCTGCCAGCCAGCCTGCCAGTCATCTGTGGCGCTTTCATACTAGCGGGAATAAAATGAAGTTCGAGATTCGAGCTTAATCCACGGAAATGATTTCAATGTCTTTTTCAAAAATTCTCTTTTTTCTCCTTATTTATTCCACTCACGCTGAAAATATTTGTAAATTGATCAATAACTACTTGCTGCTTCATACGGCTACCATAACTCCTACATTGGAGAGTTTAAGACCGCTAATCCCAGATTGGAGAGTCTAGCATGGAGGTACCGAAATATAAACGTCCGATTGAAACTTTATAAACTATCTTCATTTTTTTCAACTTCAAATTAATAGATTCATAATTAAACGCTTTTATTCAATTTCAAATCCTATGTTCGAATAAGGTTTCAGTCTAAAAAATTAGAAATCCTACTGAAATGAAAAAACAGTATTGTACTAGCATGAATTGTGGTTTGATTCAAATAATCGAAGCGATAATAACGAGATACATTAGAATCAATGCCACAGGTGCTAACAATATGCACATTGCACACTGCAGTGTCCAGAGCAAGTACTTTTACTTAGGGAGGACAGGTTGACAAGCCAGGTTGGCAAGTCGGACAGGTCATCGAGAAATAAACAGCCTGCATCGATATCATTGCGTGCCTCGATCGAGCCAAGAAACATTTATACAACATCGTTACACATGTAAGAATACCATGACGTTTGAGCTCGAAAAGCCAACTGTTTCGTAATATGTTTCGTGAAATGCCCCCTATTGCGAAGAGCTCCAGGGACGCGTAATTGGGCCCGAAATTCAGTAGTACTTTCAGTTTCATCCAGCGAAAAGAAAGCCGCAATTCTTTTACGCAATATTGGGTACTCTTTAGGGTATTTAATTTCTGTAATACGATACTCTTAGTAGTAGTATTAGTAAATTCTTCAGGAAGGCTTAAAAAATGTCACATTAGTCGCAACAATTTTCTTTGTTTAGTAATATAGTGTACACAATTCTCATTGATTTCCAAATACTCTTTGCACAATTAAAATAAACTTTAAAGTTAAAATAATTGTTTAGCAAACGACTTGAAGGATTCTGAATCTGGCTTTAAAATATTTCTTTCTGAACTGTTAGTCTTGTCAACTTGGATTATTTTCAAATGGGCGAGTTTGTAATCCATATTAATTTTGAACTTCAGGAACATTCGATTTGAACATTTTAAACTTGAAATTACTCAACTTTATATTTCAGATTGTATAAATTGAATAGGTATAACATACATAAGGAAAATATCCTTTCCCGAAAATCTTAAGATGTTTTCCAGTTCAAATGACACAGTTCGATTTTGAAAATGCGTCAATAATATTACATGTTAAATAAAAGATGAAGCAATACTTGATCACTAAAGTAAAGTATGTGTTAATTATTACGCAAATCAATATTTGCGATTACGCAGCATGTCATAAAAATGAGATGGTGTAACTCGATCGATGGAAATTCGAGCAGGATGGAATACCTTGAGGTTGTTAATGACGGAGACCGGTGTCACGAAATCGATCGAACGCCCAAGGCCGAATGTATCATTAGTCCCAAAAGGCACGGAAGCAACTTTTACATTCAGCAAAAAAAAATTGGTTTTTATGACCAGAAGCGAAAAAGGGAATCAAATGTTAAAGGTACTAAGGAGAAAAGTAAGCCAAGATTGTCTGCAACGCCTTGTCATCATCCTTTTAAATGTACGTTTTTAATCAATTATGTAAATTATTAAATTAATTTATTATTTATTAATTAATTTATTATGTAAATCCAACTGTTTTAGGTTGAAAGTACAATCTTTTTCGCTAAAAAGAATATTTGGTTAAAATTCAATTATTTTGCTGAAAATCCACCTTTCTTGGTTGAAGATTTAACTGTCTTCTAAAAATGCATCTTTTTAGCTTAAAAATCCATTTATTTTGTTAAAATGCAACTACTAAATTTTTTCTGTCGATAATATTGATCTTTAATATATCGACATGGAATTAAATTTTATTTTTTGATTAGAAAAGTGTCACGTGTTAGAAAACCTTTCCGACCCCCTCCTATATGACGTTAGGGCAGACTACCCTCCCCCTCAATGTGTCACGTAATACGTAGACGCTCCCTACATTCTTAAACTGAACCAGTGTAATTGTCACTGGTTGAATCAATATTTTGAGTTATCAATGGTGAACCAGTGTTTTTCCGACCTTCACTGGGTGAACCAGTAAGTGACTTAACTAAAACAGCGTTACTGAATATATCCAGTCGGCTGGAATGCGCGTCTCGCCGGTCGGGTCATAGCATTTCTCGAGAGAAATCGAACCTTATCGTGTACTAGTGTTTGTGTTAGAAAAATATGAATGATAAGCGTCATATCTAACCAGCTGAGGGACGACAAGCCGTACGACCAGATGACTACTAGTACTGAGTAATCAGTGAACCTCATTGATCAAACCAGTGACGAAATTCCACTGAGTGAACGAGTGAAATCTCACTGATTGTCAGTGACACACTTCTGGCTGTTTCAATCAGTGACGTTTCACTGGTTCATTTGAAGAGAGTAACAGTCTGTTTTTATTTGCCATGCTTTTTTCTGAAGTACGGACTCGGAGACCTCCAAAAAGTAAATTCTGCTCTCAATAATGGCATTTGAGATGCAAAATGGAAATTCAGGAGTTGAAAGATCGCGATTAGAAAGAAGGAATGTGAAGCACATTTCTTGATGTCTTTTCCCGCTTGCACATATCTTGGTAATGAAAGGGCGTTGCAAATCTCATAAAACGTTTATCGGTGCACGTACGTACCGCGATCCACGCATTTCGCGGAACGTGCACTAGCGAGCGATCCCGTGTTCCACTTTATCCTTTGCTTTATAAGCCGAAGAGATATATGTTCTGCGTAGATGGAAACAAAGCGCCGATAAAAACGCGCGAGATTCTCTGGAATGAGAAAGTGCGTGCTCGCTGGCCGACGATCGTATAATTGCATGAAATTGTCCGTGCCTCTGTCGCACACAGCACACACCACAACTCCAGACTAACTTCTACTACTTAACTGCGTCCAGGTTTCGTCACATTTTTAGGCACACAAAGCAACTCAGGCGATTCAGGTGACTGGCTTTGACACGCAAACACTGCACTAAAGGAAGCAGTGTGATTTATAACAATAGAACACAATTGCGCCGGATGCAATCACTGTAAAAATCCTGGTATTGAAATCTGATTATATAATTACTAAAATTTTCCCTGGTGGAACTATATTCACGCCTAACCTCGATTAAGTCCAAAGAAAAAGTTTTCGCTCACTTAAACATCAGTGAAATTGTTATCGATTGAATCAGTGATTATCCGATTTTGACTGGGTGAACCAGTGACTCAATTAAACCAGTTACTGCAATATACCAGTGACGCCAAATGATAGATTCAACCAGTGAGTGAAAACGAACTTTATTGTGTACTAGTGTTTGTGTTAAAAATATTTGGGCCCCTTATTTATTGTTGTGAATTTATAGTTTTTGGAAGATAATGCAAAGGTTAGTACCTAACCAGCTGACATACGACAACGCGCTCGACTGACCACTGGTAATGAGTAACCAGTGAACCTCCCTGATTACACCAGTGACGAAATTCCACTGAGTGAACCAGTGAAATTTCAAAAAATTTAGTGACAACCTTATGGCTATTTCAACCAGTGAGATTTCACGGATCGTTTTAAGGGAAAGTACATCCAGTCTCTCTTTTGTACGTGTTTCGGAGATTCCACGGGTTATTTTGAGTCAAGGAAAAAAACCGTTGAGGGAGAAGCGGGTAATGTTATATCAATTAAAATACTTAATTGTTAAGTCTTTCGAAATTTTCCAACATTTTTCTTTCAAATACGGAGATTTTCCAAAAGAAGATTAAATTTCTACCAAAAAGACACATTTTCAACACACTATTTTCAACAGGGATCCGAAAGAAATTAAGCGACATTTTTGGATATTTTTTAATTATTTCTACAAATTTAAAATAATTTGGCTAAAAGCTAAGCTCAGTACGAAAGACTATCGAAAGATAATAAGGCTACAGACATATTATGTCAAACTTATGTATCAATTATGATTTATATGAAAGAGAATAGAAAGAAATGTTTCAACCAAAGAAATAAATTTTCATCCAAAAAGATAAATTTTCAATCAGGAAGATTAATTTTCTACCAAAAAAGATTAATTTTCAACCAAACAGATGTGATTTTGAACCACAAAAGGTGCGTTTTCTCCCAAAAGAGATGAATTTTCAACCCAAAAAGACGAATTTTCAACAAAACAGTCGAATTTTTATCCAAAAAGAAAGATTTATTAAGAACAAAGTTGAATTTTCAACAAAATGATCAAATTAACTTCAACTTCCGTTTATCGAAAATTCTCTGACTCTCTCAGGCTTTCCCTGACGTTGCCTGACTTTCCCTGACCAGTTTCGAATTCCCTGAATTTCCAGAATTCCATGACCTGCAGCAATCCTGACAATAAACATTTTTAAATTCAACATCATTTAATGATGGAATTATGATAAGAGTTATACATTTTTCAAACTTGAAACATTGCAAAGCCGACATCAATGCGGCTAGTAACCCTGAAACGGCTGGGTAACCTGAAGGATCGCCGAAACTAGGAGTCAACCGTTTAACCCAAACTGGCGTTCATTATATTTATTTTCGAACCCCTAAGATGAAAACCTCATCAACAGAAAATGGAAAGAGGATGGTGTATTGCGTAATGAAAACAATAATATCCAGACTTTACGAGCTGTAACATGAGATGGGATTTAATTAAATAAGGAGTTAAATTTGATGGCAGGGCTGAAGGTTTATGAAGAAACAAATCCACCTTTGGCGATTTTCGTACTTTACGAGCAGCAATTTATCATCGTCGTATCTCCCCGTACGCACTTGGATGGCTGCGAGCGGGTTCAGCGACCCTCTTCCGGGTGCCGGAAGAATCGACGAGCGATTCAGGCCATGCGAACAACCAACAACCAACATCTAAGTCGCGACACGGTTTGTTTAATTTTTCACGCCGCCGGATATGCAGGCGTGCGCACACGTGATTTATCGTTAGGTGATTTTACTAGCATTTGATTGCATTGTTCCCCCGGCAGCAATGCGGGCGACAACAAATTATCGGTACACTTCGATAAATAAAAACAAACAAGTTTAATGTACAGCTATCACATGTCAGAGTCTTCAAATCTTCCATAAACATATTCCTACCCACAAAGATGTGCAGTTCCGGCAAAGATTAAAAAATATTTATCGAAAAAATACCATCGCATATAGTGACCTAAGTGTCCTAAACAGTAAAATCCAAATCGGAAGGCCCAAAACAAGTCCTAACAATATAAGACGCAAAATACAAGGTGCAGTACAAGATCCCAAACAGTAAAATCCACATCATAAGTCCCAAAAATTTAAGACGTAAAATACAAACCTTAATGTAAGGTCCCAAACACTAAAATATAGCTCATAAGGCTTAAAATAAGTCCCAATAATTGAAAACGCAAAATACAATGTTCCAAACATTAAGATCCAAGTCACAAAATAAGGCCTAAGATAGTAAATTCCAAATACAACGGACGGACAGACAACTGAAAAGTATAAGAATTTCGAAACTGACAACTAATGCATTGGATCACATTTTCATAGTTAGAGTTTCAGTTTGTTCCCAGCAGCTCAAAGTACTTCAACCCAATCCGTCAGAAATTAATGACACAATTAAAATTAAGAAAAAAGAACGTTCTAATGTGAAAGTTGGAATGAAAACCTGACAATTTCAGTTAGCATTGCTTTCTAAATTACTCTAGATGTGTGACGCAAGACCGAAAAATGTTAATAATTTCTTTAATAGACGAATGACCATGTAATTGAATAATTGTCGACCAGCCCGAGTCTGAAATTTGCCCAAGGCTTGAAAATACCGGCTTTTCAAGCAGGCCGAATGAAGTTAAAAGTCAGCCTTAAAAATACCGTACTATAACGTATTGCGAAATGCAAGGCAAGAACCCTTATCGACACTGTTCACGGTAATCGCGCTTACACGTATAAGCTAATTAGGCGTATCGCATTAGCACTCGAGGAAGAGGAGGAGGAGGCGGAGGAGCACCTTGTGTTCCGATATATGTATATCGAATGGAGGTCGTCGACTCACCAGCTATCGATCACTCACTCTCAACATTCTGACCATTTACCAAATTATTGTTAACCTTTTTATACCTATTGATTAATCGAACTTCTACAGAGGTGGAAATTTCACGCGTTCAACTAAATAATCATTTCTACAATAACCTCTGACCAACGATTCGTCATCTGTGGAAAGTAATCGCTGACAGCTGTTTTATTAGCAAAAAAAAAAAAAAACGTTTCATTCCTCGAGACACGGTTTTGCAAACATTTTATTGATTAATTTCAGCGAGATATGATGCATGTTACAATGCTACATTGTCTGGCGGATTAAGATTTTTAAGGACGGTTATGACAACAAAATTGGTTCCATAATTTATTTTATGTATTTGTAAGCACCGAGGACGGAACGTATGTAATGTATGGAAAGTTTAACGTGATACATTTTGAGTATTGTAAGAGCCATTGAGTATTGTAACTGCTCTTTTTGTGAGTGAAAGGAGGAGACTTTTTAGTGGTTTGGCACAAAGGATATTCATTTTGAGACTAGTAAAATTGTAAACAGTGTATGTGTTCCTCGCGAGACAAATAACAACCGATAATCAGGCGCGATACAGCTCTCGTTGAATGCGTGCTGCAAATTACATGTCTGAATTGTGCTTTTGAGACGCAGGTCGACCTCGAGATGGAAAAGAAAAACTTTGCAAGACCAACCCGGTCGAGTTGTACTTGTATAGTTATAAACTCCTTCACGGTTATGGCCTGCTTACCAGATCGCGTGTTTCGCTCGTTCAAGGTCACGATTTTTGAAACAATACAAATTATAAACAATTGATTCAAGATCATGAACTGAAAGGAAAATGATGTAGGATTATCATCAACGATGCTTCCGAAGTTGGGATCAACTCTCACATTTTCAATTAATTGAAAGTTGTGCTGAATTGTTCTAGATTTCTACTCTATTATACTACAACAGATTTGTTGAAAAATTATTTTTGATATAATAGAGCACAAATATAGCACGTACATTCAGCAAAACTTTAATTTTGCTTATAAATTCAAGAAAGAGGTACCAACTTCGGGGACACTGCTTAATGATCTCATCAAAACAAAATATTTTCTTCAAACTTCTTGATATATGTGAATAACAAGAATAAAACAGAAACTTAAGTGAAAAGTTGTGCAAGGTTCAAGACTGGCGAGGTACTGGGAGATTTGAAACAGCACCTTAAAGTAAATTATTAGAATTAACCAAACAATTTCTTGCGGTACACGAATCTGATATGGTAATTATTCCCATGCAAAGGTGCTTATGGTAAACATATCATTTCCTGAGGCTCGAGTCTGAACTGGAAACCACACTTAACTCAAGCGAAAGTGTTATAAAGTATTTACTGAAAATTTCTTAAAATCTTGCAACATCTTAATTCCACTAAACTTCTTAATTGCTCTTAGGTCAATTAATTACTATAGTGTTTTTGCAAATGGAAAAATCGAAGGGTGATAAATTGGAGAAAGGAGAGGAATTTCAATTAGGGTTTTTTTTCCGCGAAGGCATTTCGATGACTTGATACTTTGCAAATTTAAACGCACGGAGCGCGGTTCGCGAAAGTAAACTTTGGGAGAAAAAGTGGAATGGTGCACCGATGGTGCAGCTCGGTCACGTAGGAACCCCCTGATTTATATTTAACCCGGGACCAAAGGGGCTTCCACGAAGCCATTTCGCCAAGCCGTTCGGGCCCCCAGCTCGCTCGGAATCCAAAACCGACCTAAACCGTCGAATTTATTTTCGAGCGAGCCTGGCAGCCGGTACTATTAGCAGTAAGGTCGACCGCCAATCTTTCCCGTCTTCCTTTTGCTCGATTCGCCCCGTTAAGAATAACAGAAACTCTACTTCTTAGTCTTTGACTTCACCAAAGGTCTTTAAACATCAGTATCGTACTGAGAATTTTCAATTTAAGCCAGTAATTTAGGTTTAAAGGAGAGCTTAAGGTATCAGAGTTTGCGCAGGGAGAAGAGAAAGGAAGTTTTAAGTGCATTTTATGAAGTTTGAAAGAGCTCTGAACATTATGGAATAGGGTGACATTTAGACTTGAACTCCTTAAAATGTAAATTTTGAATATAATTTTTACTCGAGTCGAAGCAGCTTTTTGATATCTTAAAGAACATTTAAGAGTTTTCTGTTATCGAAACTCATCGACACAAATAGCAAATGAATGCAAACGACGCAGAAGGTAAAATCGAGTTAGCATCCTAATGTCAATTACACACCAATGCTAATTGCCAACACTCACGCAGTTGTGTTCCAATTCCTGTGAATGCAATTCCATGCCTCAGAGTCAAATAATACAGGAAAAATCAGATGACTTATAGACGGCTTTTTCAGAAACAAGGGAAAATCCTGGCATGTTCCAGGTTTTCTAGAATATGTAGTAAGCTTGAATGTAAAAGCACTAATAACCTTAACCATGAATTGCAATTCGAGGACGATTCGAGTGAAATTTACTGTGCACTATATCAAATTTTCCGAAGGAACAAGTAATCAGATTCAGCGGGTGCAAAGTAGTTAAATTTATTATGCTGTTATTCAAATAAATCGCGCGCTCTTGGTGAACGAACGCACGTGGCTTTTATTTATTGCTCGCGTGTCGTAATCGGAGGTGCAAAGCAAAATTTAGTCACGTCAGTTTACCGCATAATTCAATTATAATCCGTACGGTAGTGAAGCGGCAATTTGTTAACGGATTAAGTCGCGCGTGAGATCTTATCCGCGCCGGAAAGATTATTATACACGGGCAAAGTTACATTAGTTTATTGCTCCAGCGAAATTGCGCTGTTATTAACATAATTGAGATAATCGACGGGACGTGCGATAACGCCCGAGTAAATAGGACCCAATGTTTCACAAAATAAGACAAAATGTTTCCCACCGGTCCATCCATTTTCTTGGGAATTCTATAAGCTAAAAGACATTGCTGTGAAAACAGGATTTCGAAGCATTAAACTAAGTTCTGGTCCTTTCTATTCGACACTTATTGCCCTCAAGATCGGATGGAAAATTGGCTTTGTTACCTCCCTGCTATCCAATGCGACCTTTTTTATCTTTATCGTTTTATCGAATCTCCCCAACTCTCGATAAAACCTCTAATTTACCTGGGAACCGAAATTAACCTCGATTAATGTTGCACGACTCTTTCTTTCATCGTCATGATCCTAAACCCGAAAGCATTTTTATGTACAGAAATACCAACCTGACAATAAACTAAATCATAGACTCTGAATAACGTATCTTTACGTTGGGAAAAGAGCAATAACTTTTATTTTATGGCCAAATAATATATACATATATATTTTCCCAGTTCTAATTATTAACAATCTATTACTCATAATTAGTGCAATCAAAGAGAAAATTACGTTAAAAGATAACCTGGAAAATTTTTGCATAATACATTGTGTCAGTAATAAAAACTCAGTTGAAAATATTCTAAGCTAAAATGAATGTAAAAGATTGAATGGCACAAAAATGGAAAGTTTCTCTATATTTGTGTATCACGTTTTTCTGCAGAGGATACATTTTATTACGAGTATTTCCCACGGTGTGAGCGGAACTGGAGAGAACATTGTTCGCGAACTTGAAATCTATTTTCCGCTCGCTAATTGGATCGTGGTTGACCGAGAATTGACTTCCACTTAGAGCAGCTTTATTAAAACCAATATATTGTGTAATAGCAATCAAGAATGGAGAATGTAGAGTGCGTTCCGACTCTAATACGCGAGACTATTGTATATCGGAGCGTCGCTATCTTACAGAAAATTCCAGGTTTTCGTACTCCTTCGCGTATATAACGATTCGCATACACGTTAATTCTTACGCCTCTCGTTGGAAAATGGAATGGGTAAAATGCGTACGAAGGTAGCGAAACGCGTGTTATGCGTAGGCAGGAACCAACGCGAAAGAGCTAATTACTTCGCACATACAAGGTGCTTTGCACATTCAGTACGTCTCGTTGAATAGTCATTTCAACGAGCTCTACTGTCGTCTAATTATTATGTGTGTTTATTAAAACTAATTGAATCAACCTGGTTCTAAATTAAATCCAGCTTATGCTAAATCTCACCGGATGGAGTTCCTCATTTTGGTGAGAACATCCGAGTGAGGAAGTTTCTTTGCAAGTTAGGTAATTCATTCAGAAATAGGGCCAACGAACCTGATAAAATTCTAAGATCATGATCATTTTACTGGCAAATTCAGAGGGTCCGCATACTTATTAGTAACTTACATCTTGAAATCTTATATACTAAACCAATAAAGCAAAAATAATAGGGTGTAGCTCGTATCCTTAGATTTCCAAGGTTGACCGTTTCCTTTCATCGGAGAATCAATGGTGCAGTTGGTACTTTGGTGATTCTAAATACGCAAGTGTGTATAATGCATACTCTATACTCATACATTTCGACAATGGGGAATAATAATGCGCTCCCAGTGGTTAGATAAGTAGCGTATCGTTGAAAAGTCGCTAAGAAACGAGCCAAGAGAAAGCAGGGCCTTCAAGTAGAGCTCTACTGATTCTCTAATCTAAAATTCTCTAATCTAGATTTCTGTAATCAAGAATTCTAGAATCTAAAATTCCAGAATTTGTACGGCTATTCTATTGCAAGTAAAGACACAAGAAATGCAGAGATTTAAAATAGCCCCATTCTTATCCTTTAAACATATCATCATCCGCATTTTTTGCGCTCTGCGCATCAACTACTGGGTTATTAGACGGTTCTAAAACTCTCTTAAGAATTCTCAACCCTTTATAGTCCGAGCTCGGTAATACTTCTCAATACGGTTCGTGCTACGCGTAAAAGGGGTTTCACGAAAAAGGCCAGCAAGGCAAGCCAACACGAATGAATGCCCCTGGCATTTGCATGTAAGCGATGCCCATCCGCACGAGGGATTGTAACAATTAGATGCCACCGACTTCGCGGTCTCGGTATACGCCGCTGTTATTTATTGCGTATGGCCTATTCAAGTTTATGGGATACGAAAGTCGTATACTTTAGTTTTTTCAAAAATACTACTGCCATTGCAAGACGCAATGCTATTCCGAGTCCTTTTGTTGATTTCCAAGCTGACTGATACGAAATACAGGTCTTGGGTCGACTGCAATTTTTCTTCAAAAAGTCGAAAAAGTCGTACAAGCCAAGGACTGAAAATGATGATAGAACACGCTATCAATTAATTCGACTCAGGTGTATTTGTATGAAACTGTAATGTATAATAACTGTAAATTCCAAGAAAAGTACGATTATCGAGCGATAAGACCTCATCGTTCTTGCAGGACATGATCCGTTCGTATAATAATTATACGTGCCATGCAAGGTCTGGGCGAGGCTTTACATAGAATATTCAAGTCTCTTAAGGTTCTTCTAGTAGTAAATATTGTTATGCTAAGTGCAATCGTTGTCACGCCTTCCTTCGTGGCTTTTTTTCCTTCGCCCTCTTCATCTTTCTCCTTCTCCCTTCTTGGCTCGCGCGTAACTCGCGAGTCCTTTCCGAGATGCGAACGTTGAATTAAATCAAGCGGTTGGCATCGCCGCGATGAACGATTTAATCAAATAGCTTTCTCGGCTGGAATGCTTTAAGAATCGACGATATTCTCTAAGAACGATATTTCATGCTGACAAGAAAACTTATTTACTGCCGGCGAATCGAAAAATAATTTATCGATAATAACGTTCGACGTGGAGATTGCTCGTACGTCTTGAAAGAAATTAACCTGCTGCTATTAAGACTATGACTCCTTCGACCTAACAACATCTACGTTTCATATCCTGTTTTTTTATGTCTATAAATACTTTTCCCTTATTGTTAAATATTGTTTAAGTTATTTCACCATGCTGCGATTTCTTTTAAGTAAGTATCAAGTAAGGAAGCTTTCTGTTTTCACACGACATTTGCAGAGAGCCTGAAGCGAAATTATTAAAGTTGGTCGATTGTCCAGGCTAGAGAGATGAGCCACTTGAGAGTATTCGCGTGAGGATCGTAATGGCATTTTCGATATTACATAATGGTGAAAAGCAAAGACTCCTTATGACATAACAACCACTTGACGATGGTTTATCGGGAACAGGTGCAGGAGAAGGAAGACGATTGATAAAACCTGACTGCGATCACGAGTCTCACTAGTTACCTCGGAAGTAGGAATTTGTTGTGTAATCGTGAACTTCATTTCACAACCTTAGCATAATTGGAGAACATAACGACAACACTTTAGCTAACAATCTAGATAAGAAAGACAAAAATGGCACATTCCAAAATTGCTGTGATAAAAATCTTTTATTACGAAATGGACAAACGGTAAGTTTATTTTTAATATCCCAGTATTGACACGCTCACCAGGCCCTACGTGTAATGCTTCAAGAGGTCGAATTCAGTGGAGCGTTTAATTAAGGGAGCGCAAAAAATATAATCTTGAATAATCCAGGCCACCTGTAACTGGAATTCTTTCTCAAATACTGGAATCATATGAAACGTCTATTCAAATAATTTACTCGTATACAATCATTTGCGTGTAATATACATATTCGTGTGGAATTATCTGGACGAAATTAACATGAATACATAAATTGGGGCTTGCACTTTATTTGCCTGTGAGATAAGTTTGGGATTCACTTATTAAGAAAATTAGAGATTGCAAAATCGCTTATTAATATTATTAACTTATTTTATTCGGCGTTGTCCCGCCTCCTGCGATGAGCTCGTGTTATAAGTTACGGCAAATAAATCCTCGAGCTCCTTTCCTTATCTTCTTCCATCCCTTCTCGTCTACCCTCACTCTTTCCTTCATCGCGATCAACCTGTCTTAAACTCTTCTTCCTGGTAAGCTTGGCCCAAAAGGTGCCTTCGGCAAAATTCCTGCCGTAATTTCGGATCTCAAACACTCTAAGAACGAGCCCAGATAGACATTCTCGGTACGCCCATCCAATATTTCGCCTTTGGAGTCTGTCTGGACCAGGCCGACATTTTTACATACGACCTTCAAGGTCTCAACGATTCACTGATCCACGGCTCGAAAACGCATTTTGGAAGATGAAAGATGAATTTGAAAGGAAAAGATTTCTTCTCCCTTGTGTAAGTCTTGATCAGTTTTGATCCCTAGCAAGCAAACCTATTTCCACTGAAAAATAAAGAAAGATGTTTCTGTTATGAACAGGCCGCGAAAACATCGTTCCGCGGTGGCGAAGAAACCGAAGGGGATCCTGGTCTTGACTCACCATACATCGATAAAAAGAATGGAAGCTGTTGTGAGTTAGGTACCGTACAAAATTGCTTCCATCGCCAGGCACTCGGGGCCATCATCATTCCACCTTCCACCCCTTAGACTCTTTCTCCTTCGCTCTGGTTCCCCTTGCATCGTCGTTCTACCTTACCGCGTTCGTTCCTCCACGCTCTTGTGGCGACTTCTCGCTTGCACGAAATAAAACGGAGAATCCCGTCCAGTCTTTGGAGCCCAGGGCTCGAGAGAGAACTATTTCTACCTTACACAGGACCATTGCCTATGTTGCCATCACCGACAAGATAAGTAAGGGTAACTACGTCTCAATAGCCTCCACCTCCGCCGTGGTAGACCCGAGAAGTCGAGGCCTAATATGGAATTGCATTCAGCGATCTGCGTGGAAAGAGGAAGTTGAGGAAGGAGACGAGCAAGCAACACTCGAGGTTCAAGCTGAGCAAGAGATGCTAGAGCCAAGGGAAAATGGTACCAGAGTATTGTAAATTATTATTGCCACCAGTTTCTTGCCCCAAGCGCTAGTGGTAGCCACGCCATTTGCGTTACTGCACTACTTATCCTAGCCATTCTTGTATCAACCTAACTTCGACCTACCAAGCTTCAAACTCCTAACCATAGGATAATCATCACATACGTGTGGTTGTCTTGGTAAAATTATTTCTTGTCTGCATCTTTAATTAGTATTTACTCTCTAGAACATTATCAAAGTTCAGAAGATCACCTTTGCTTAGAAGCTCTAAATTGTATAATATTTACCCCCAAGCATGAATAAGTCACTCTGGAAAAGGATCTCTCCAAATACGAATCAGTGAGAAATGGGTCACTAAATCAAATCAGTAAGGATTTTCACTGATGAAGTGATAAACGGTGAAATCTCACTGATTCAAATTTAGAGAGACACAATTCCAAAATTCAGCATTAGATACTAAATTAATACAAAATTTGTTTAGGAATACGTAGCACTAGAGTAATATTTAGATAATAATTAGATCAAACTATAAAAATCCATAAAATATAGCTGCAGAATAACAATTTCGAAATTCCCGTCCTTTTCTAGGGGGTTTTTCCAGGGCAATTAAAAAAAATGACGACTTTACATTCAATGATCAGATAAAAGGAAACTAATTAAACTATGATAGGGCATATTTTCAACGATATGGTGAAAAAATATCATTAAACAAAGATAATAAAATGAACCTAATTAAAATATGATTTGACATATTTTCAATGATAAAGAAACATTCTTTGACCCGAGAAGACTTTCAGATTGGAGTTACCTTTCAATTTTTTTAATCCAATTAAAGTTTTAATATGAATACTAATTAAACATTCACAGTACTTGAAATTTTATACAATTCCATGGATGTAAGATTTAAAACTCCATATACTGCTTTCAAAGCTTTAAATTAAAAACTCAAATAATTTCAATATAAGGAATCAATTTCTTTTGAACATGATAACTCCAAATTTTGAGTATTTAAAATTAAAATTTTCATTAAGATATTTAAAACTAAATTACCTTCTAGATTCACAGACTAAGTTTTTTAAATTTGTTTATTCATAGATTATCAAGGTTGAATACTGTTTAACTTAAACTTGCTTGTAAATTGATGAGCAAGAAAATTCGAAAATTATCATTTTAAAAGCTTGAAAAAGTTATCAATTTCCAAATTATGAACGATTTAATTACAAACGTTTTCAATCTGAAATTATTCTATTCTAAACACTTTAAATTTGAAATTTTGTATTTGCAAAAACTTTAATTTTTAAATTATTGTACTTTTATCACTTCAAACTTGAAATTATCACACTGTAAAGTTTTTTTATTTGTTCATTTTGCTGCATGTCATACAAATATTGTCTGCAAGATGAACATACAAACTTACTTAAAAAGCGTAAAACTCCACGGACTTATAGAGCATAAATGTTGTCCCATAGTTACCCCAAAATGAACCATAATAGCCTTTGTTGACGGTAATCTACTATGAGCTTTGAATTCGAGAACGTACAATTGGAACGTGATATTTTTAATTTTTAATACTTGAATTTAAAAGTCGAATTGAAGATATAAGAATGGCACCTGAATAAGGACCATTTGAAGTTGCCAATCTCATGTGATCCTTATCCAGTTATCATTATTGCATCTTCAATTGCATATATTGTTCCGAAAACTGTTTTGTTGTCCTCCTATTGATTAAAAATTGTCGAATTAAATGTGTAATGTTTTAAATTCTCAATTTAAAACTGTTGAAATACAGATGCTTTTAAGTTATTAAAATGGTTCAATTTTTGAAGTTTTGGATTTCAAAAGATACAATTTTTAAAGTTTCAATTTTATTAAAATTAAAACTAGTAATCCTCCTCACTAAAACAGAAAAAACTTAGACATGTTTTTCTCCAAAAAGTCGAAAAAAATCGTACATCCGAGGTCTGACATAATGATCGTTGGCCGGAAGCTGTCACAACTTCATCATCATCGCGATCAACAAACCTCGCAGCCTGAAAGGGCTAATGTATCGCTAATTGTATCCTCTGAAAAAGCTGATGCAAGAGTAAATCGCAGAGGGCGTCTGTGTTGATTAATATTAGGATTGGATCGTAATTGTAGCTGATGTCGGTTCTACCCATGGATAACCGAAAACCGAAAGGGCTATCAAACTGACACGACAGACCCTGTAATTACGAGCACTCTGTATCAGTCAACAAGGCAGCGTCAAAGGTGTGTCCCTAAATACCTCGGAATGCGTACCAATATCAATAAGGATTGATGGTGCGTTCTTATATCTATACAAAGGACAAGAGACATGCTCCATCCATCTGTCCTTTCATTCTGCTACTGATCATTAAGATAGAAGTCTAATCTGCTTGGATAATATCGAAAAGAGCATGACGAACCCAGTACATGGCTTCTGTTAAGATATATAAAAAATAAGGATATACTATTGTATATAAAAGCTTTCTCGATCGATGATCTACCTTTCTATCAAAGAAACGAACAAAAGAAAAGACATTAGAAGCAATTAGGGAGATGACGAGTTAAATTATCGCGGATTTGACGCAACGAATCGAAGAATGGATAGGCAATATTTTTCTTCAAAAAGCCCATGCTTCATTGCGTCAATGTCGATCAATTGGCATTAAATCATCGGTGGGTCAGAGGTCGAATGATCGAAAATGAGAAATCGTCAGCAGGGAGCTTGACGAGTGCCAATCCGTTCTCCGTCATCGCCACTTTCTTAACGACGATCATTATCTCACGAGCAGCGTACGTTACAGAGCCTTTGCAGGTGTTGCGTAGAACACCAACATGAATCCCAACAAACGGCCCTGACCTGTTGCCTCCGGCAAACAGACACATTGAGTCCCATTACTCGAGCCCTGCGCGAATGCCAGAGACAATAATTAATCAGCGAAGAGTAGTCAATGGATTTTTGAAAGGAAAGTGAGATACAGTTGAGAAAAGATTGCATCTTGGATCCTGCAAGAATGAACGAACCATTCCTTTCATTTATATGTATACCGTTGTATTGCATCAAGTCACAAATTAATCTTAATTAATCTGCATTTTGAATTGGATAATAAGTCATAACTTTGCGGAAAGTTCGTGACCAAGATGACCGACATCTCAGTGGGAGGGCTGGAAAGTACGAGTGGATCAGGTTTTCTTGAATGGTGAGCAAACGAGATATTAAGTGGCAGACAGTAAAATATCAGCGAGGCCAATTAGTAAGTATTGCAAGGGCTTGAAAACATTTTGCATGTCTCGGACTATTTCGCTGGTACGAGCTATTCTTTGTAAACTGAGCGTTAAAGTATCGTTAAGATGTCGTTAAAGTATCGCTGCGATTAACTTCCTCACGCGAATCGACAACGTAACTCGTCCAGTGAGATCATCCTAGTCGGATTAGGTTCGGCTCTGCGGGTAATAACACTCAATTTCAAGTGCCATCGAGCGCCTCGCATGAAGTTTATGGTAAGTATATTCTCGTTAAACCAAAAATAAGTAAAAAAATGCAAAACAATGCCCCATTCAGTACTTAAGTGCTGCTTTGGATTCCTTTTAATACCGCGTAAACAGGGTTGCTCTCTTTTGAGGAAATAGGGGAGTGAAAGCTCGTTACTCGATTATTGGATCACGACTGAGGAATGACCATTATTCAATTGTTTATTCGTGTATTCGATCAAATGAGCAAGCCCTACTTCCAACATCGCGGTTTCTTGGGAGCTGCGGGCCCTGGAGCGTTTTCCAACGATATGCGTCCGATTACCAGGAACAAGCCCGGCATTTCTTGTTTCCACCGCAAACCAACAAGCGGGTGCACAACCACCGAAGGATCAGCATCTTCTTCTCCTCAAAGAGAGAGAGAAGTCGGTGAGAAAGGAGAAAGGAAGAGTGGAGAACGGGGAAAGAAGACGAGTGGCCAGAAGAACTGCCTTGATCGAGGGCAGAAGTACTGACGATAGGTGTTTTTGTGACGGTCTCAGGGAACGGTAGTACCAACTGAGTACCGATCAAATTGCAAAAATAGACCAACAAGAACCTCTGACTTCGATCTGCCGTCTGATTCGGACCACGCACGCTTTATGGTGACCACAGGAAAACGTGACACGACACAAAATACCAGCTGAGTACGTTTCTGACATTGCACCACGTTCGCGAGGAAACAATAGTTTCTCACTTCTTTAAATTTGATTTATCATTTGATCACAGAGGGTTAACCACATCCCAGTAGATTCCGCAAAATTCCGTTTAAAAAAATCTGAGGAGACGGCTGCATGGTATTTCTCTAAGAAGAAAAAACGTATTATAAATAGCAGAAACGTGGTGTAAGTTGGAACCAAAATTGAACTCTGGTTAAAACAAATCGAGTTGAAGAGACGAGAATTCCTTGTTAACAGAATCGTGGGAACACAGTTGATTCAACTGTACCCGCATAGTACAGAAACCTAAGTAGTTTCATTAACAAGGCAACCTTGATTAATAACGAATAAGTTAGGTATGAGCCGCGTCTACGAAATGGGCGATCCACGACTCGTCCTCATAGTTATTTCGGGGCGAGATCATACGTTTAGTCTGACCCGTATGAACCCCCCGTGGTGACGGCAGGCTACCACCAGCGCAATGTTACCCCTCTAGTATTTTTCTTACTGGGAAATATGTCCGCTCCCTTACTTCTCAGTAGAGTAAGGGATACATTTTTGAAACACATCAACTCATCTTTTAGGAGTTTAATTCAACAACAAGATTGGACTGCCAGCCGAATAGGCATCCTGGAAAGTGTGAAATATAAATTGTTCGCGAGCTATGCATAGTTTCACGAGCAAGGAAAAGATTAGAGCGATAATAGTGCGCTGGTGGTGGTGGATTGCCTATCATCACAACAGGGGGTCCAAAAGGGCCAGAACGTGCATATGATCTCGTCCTAAAACAGGTGTGAGGACAAGTCGTGGACTGCCCCTTCTGAATATATTTGGAACGTTGGCTCCTGTCCTAACTAGGCAAAATAGTTGATTCCTTGCATACGGGTACAAGGAATAAGAGTGATGGCAAACAGTGATTAGTGATGGAAAAAGTGGTTCTAAAGCGTCATGTAATTTTGAAGCGTTGGAGGCAAATCTAACGTATCCGCAATCATAAAACAGCATACGGAAAGCAATGCCACGCAGCGAGGCGTGCAAAAGGTTGGCACTTGGCACCGGCGGCAGCCAACGTAACGCTCAGGTGAGAGAAGCACAGTGGTGAAATTTACGACGGCAATATTTGCCGTGTCAACCCTCCTCGAGGCACTTCCGCGAATGCTCTCGACCTCGTGCTTTCTGCCATTGCGAGACCAACGCGGAGGAAAGGCGCGACACGTAAGAGATGCGTTTACACCGATACTCGCGTCCGTTTAATGGATGTGCTAGCGCTCATTACGCGATAATGTATCTCATTTTACAAAGGCTATGCTGGCGTACGCGAGCAGCTGGAAGAGATGACGTACATAGTGGTTTTGCCATTACTGTTATTTTCGCGTTTCTTCAGAAATAAAACGTAACGATACGGTTTTGATAGCTTGTTTCTTAACAGTAGAGTTTAGAAAGAATATTCTTGAACAGGAATGATTAGAATTAACGAAACCAGAACTGAACCTTGTTATCGTTTGAAAGAAAATAGTCGATGATAAAGTGTCGCTTATCCGGACGAGAGTTGTTGGTGCGGTTTTAACAACGCTGACATGTCTTGTCGCTCGATAAAATTTATAACGGCATTAAGGCGTATCCATGCTCGCAGCTTCAATGCCTCCATAGCGTGCGCTAGCTTGTGACTTTGCTAGACATTTAATAACAACTTTGATTACATACCTGAAAAAAATGAGTAGGAAGTTTGTCCAGCGGCTTACTTCTTAAGAGGCTGGCCACTGAAGACTCAGAAAAAAATTCTTTTCCGTGTCTCGAATTTTTTTCTGGGCTTCAACAATTTATCCCGGATATTTAAATGCTCTAATCCAAGCATTCAAAGCTCAACCAAATTATAATTTGATGTAATTAAAAAGAATTTCCATATCAACGAATCTAATGTGGAACAGTCATAAATTATTTCAAGGAATACATCGATCTAAACTGAACAAATTATAATTCAAGGCCTTTAAACAAAAACAAATTAAAAAAGAAGCACTGAAAAATGTCCAGCTCTTAAGACTTTCCATTGGCAATTGAACAAGATTGAGAGATTAAAATGGACTTATTTATAATTTTTTTTATTTAAAATTGTTTACTTCTAAAAATGATAGATTTAATGATTTAAGATAGTTGTGCCAAGAATCAGGCCTCTGGACAAAAAGGTTTCTATTCTTCTATTCTTCTATTCTTGTGACAGAAAAACCATTTTTCATGGAAAAAGTATCAAATTTACAAAAAATAATTATTTTAACAATAGGTTTTATAATTGATTTTTTTCTTCCCATCGCTTCTTACCATTTTTTTAAAATAATTAAAAATTAATAAATCATGGCTTATTCTTTCAGAGAAAACATTTCCCACAACTGTACAGTTTGCAATTTAAGAAATAAGTAAATAATCTTCAACTATAGTTATTGGTTTAAAAAATGTTTTCTCAGACGAAATGTGTTTTAACGATTTCAGCCACGGAAAAATTTACTTTCAAAATTAGAAACAGCAGATCTGTAGAGAATGTTTTCCCCAAAAAAATAAACCATCAACTATTAAAATTTAACCATTTTTTTTTAATTAGTAAGAAGCGATAGTTAGCAAAAGTGCAATTAAGAAAAAATCGTAAAATAAATATTTGTTGTATGTTTTAAACATTTTTCATCAAAAATTAAAGTTTTTTATTTTAAATTACATCATCAGTAATATTATTTTAATTCCTAAAATCATAGAGAAGCTATTTTTGTCAGGGATCTGATTTTTGGCATGATACCTACCATAATTATTAAGGCTTTCAATTGGAAATTATACACTTGTTAACATTTAAATTTGAAATTTCACCGTTTGTAATGTTATAATGAAAAATTTTAGAACCTGAAGATTTAATTTTGAAACTGCTTAATTTTGAACTATATAAATTTGAACAAAAATTTTTGAACATTTCAATCTAAAAACTGTTCCCATTTAACCGCTTTTTATTTAAAATTGTTGTATCCAATCTGAAACTAAGTTTTATAATTTTGACGTATTCAATTAAAAATAATTTTGAATTATGAAGGACTTCAATTGAAATTTGTACAGTTTATTATATTTAAATGACAATATATTGAATTTTAAGCAATACTAATTTAAATGAGTTCAATTTTAACATCCTTCGATATTAAATTATTCAATACTTTTAATCGATAGCTTCAAACTTAAAATAACTTACCTATTAAGTTTTTTAATTGGAAACTGTCAATTTTTCAACCAAGTTTAACAAAAATTTATTTAGAAAGTATTGAGATGGCTAGAATTATTCAATTTCGAATATGAAGAATTAAAAAGTCTTCAAATATTATAGAAAATATTATTGTTATATATTATATTATAATATAATATATATAAT
>JAABKJ010003739.1:0-25468 GCA_011634705.1 Andricus grossulariae | reverse complement strand
TGCTTAATTTCAGCCAAAGACTTTTTCATCGGTTTCCGCCAAAACTGTTTTTTCATCATTACTCTTCTGACGCGAATATTAAAAGAGAAATTGCATCGAATCACTATTTTTCTAAACAGAAAACTATTCTATGTGAAAAACTAATATGAATATAAAATAATACGGGCATTATTTGTAATAAACACCGTGCCCGCACCGACACCATACCCCACTCTCCCCTAATTCTGAGCATTTCTAAAATAATCCTTCAAAATCTGTCAATAAATTACATGATTTTATACAATGTTTTCGATAAAAAGATTATAACTTTAAGTGAAACAAAAATGTTCATATTTTATTCATGTCGCCAGTTGTAGAACATAACAAAGAATACTTCCTGTAGATTTTAATAAAAAATTCGAAAAACTAACTGAATTTTGGCGAGTTGAATTAAATGAAGACAAAATTCTTATCTGAAAAGAAAAAAGCTGATCAATTGAATGCATGATATATGCAATGTCTGAGTTAAAAATTTATAACTTTCGTTAAAACAAAAAATGTCATATTTTATTTACTCCGCCAGTAGTAGAATATCATACAGAATATATTCTGCAAATTGTATCAAAGAATACTAAGAATTGGCTGAATTTCGGCGAGTTGAATCGAAATATGAAAAGAAATTTTTATTCTAAAAAACAGAGCTCTTCGGGCTTAATTCGAAAACGCCAAAAGTTACAACTTTTTTGTCAAGTGAAAAAAGCTGCACAATTAAGTTTTCTGTAAGAATATGAGCTTTTAAAATAAGTATTCGAAACCTGTTTGAAAAATTTCCAGGAGCCCTAAATTCTATGTGAGTTAGAGTGATGAGCACTATTAGAAGTGTTGATTGTGAGTTAAATGTTATAAATATAAAAGTTAGACGTGTGACCAGAAACAGGCTCTTGAGAATTCGTAAGGGCCGGAAGTGTCGTGCTCGGCCACTTTCCAAATACTTTCCAGGCCCGGTGTATCATAGTTAAAGACCGACCTCTCTTTTCGTATGCGTCGAGTTTCACTTCCAAAGGCGTCAAAACCTAATCAAATTCCAAGGCGTGGCTAAAAAAAGGGCTCAGAAAGAACAATAAACAAAAAATTAACTGAAAATTAAAAAAAAAATTTTAATTTTTTTAGAGACAAATTATCTGAAATTTTATTTTTATATTGTATTTTTGTATATTTTGTATAACGGATTATACTTATGCTAATCACAATATTGGAAATAAAGTATTTTCAGTGCCACGAATAAAATAAAAGAAACAGGGCAACCACTGGACCGAGAAACCCTGGAAATGAACGAGAATTTTTCAAGACCGGAATAAAATCGGAAAATGACAATTTTTCGTTGAAAGTGAACTCTTTTTGGTTAAGAATTCAACTATTTTATTAAAAATTCAATTATTTGGTTAAAAATGCAACTATTTCATTAAAAAATCATGCTTTCTGAAATTTTTAAAAATTAAGATCGAAAAGAAATCTATTTTATCATGAACCATTTTACGCAAAAGAAGCATGAAAAAGATTCACAATTAGGAAAACAGGTTGAAAATTCAACTATTTTGGTAGAAGATTCATCTATTATGGTTGAATAGTTATCCTTTTTTTTTGGTTAAAAATTGAACTGCCGTCTAAAAAATTCCAATTGTGGCTCAAGAATTCAAATATGTGGTTAAAAATTTAATTATTTTTTTAATAATTCGTCTTGTTTGATTGAAAATTCAACTATTGGGATTCAAATGCAACTGTTGGGTTGAAAATTAATTTTTTTAAATTTAAGTTTTTGGTTGAAAATGTTATTTTTTGTTGAAAATTCACCTTTTAAGGCTGATAATAATTTCACTGTCTTCTTAAAAATTTGACTTTCTGGCTTAAACATCCAACTATTGGTTAATATTTTTAATATTTTACTGAGAATGTAATTATTTCGTTGAAAATTCAACTATTTTGCTGAAATCATCTTTTTTTTATAGAAAATTCAACTGTGTTATTGAAAATTGGTTCTTTTGGATTCAAAATTCATTTTTTTTTTGTAGAAAAGTCATCTTTCATGGTTGAAAATGAAATTTTTTTGTTGAAAATGAAATTTTTTTGTTGAAAATTCAACATTTCAGACTGATAATTAAACTATCTTCTAAAAATTCATCTTTTTGGCAAATTCACCAATTTGGATGAAAATGTAACTGTTTCTGATTGAAGTTTAATTTTGGCTGTTGTTTGAAAATTCGACAATTTGATTAAGCATCCATCTTAGTAGGTTTAAAATTCAGTTATTTTGTTAAAAAGTCATATTTTTCGATAAAAAATTTGACTGTTTTGTAAAACATTTGTCATTTTAGATAGAAAATTCGTCCTTTAGATGCAAAATCCATCTTTTATGGTAGAAATGTCGTCCTTTTTTGTTGAAAATTAACTTTTTTTAAATTCAACAAACCAGTTCTGTAGAAAAATCAATTTATATAACTTGGTTGGAAATTCATCTTTTCAGGCTAATAATTCAATTTTCTTCTGAGAAACTTACCTTTCTGGCTTAAAAATTGACCTATTTTGTTGAGAATTTAATTAAGTAGTTGAAAATTCAACTATTTGGTTAAAGTAATATTTTTGAGTCGAAAAATCAACTGTTTTGTTGAAAATTCATCCTTTTGGATTGAAAAATTATCTTTGTAGTAGAAAAGTCATCTTTCTTGGTTGGAAATGAACTTTTTTGGTAAAAATTTAACTTCCAAAAAATTCGGCCTTTTGCTTCAGAAATTCATCATTTATGGTCTTTCTAAATGGGAAAATAAACTGTTTGGTTGAAAATTGAACTATTTTGTCGTAAATTCAATTATTTTATTTAAAAATCAACTTTTTTCTAAAATATTCCATCTATTTAACATGCAAACTCAAATCTTCTGTTAAGAATGCGTTTTTGTATTGAAAATTCATCTCTTTTGGTCGAAAATTTTTATATTTTGTTGAAAATACAATATATTTCTACTTGACATTTTAGGATTTCAAAGTTTATATTTTTTGCCAAGTTTTTTTTTATGTATATGTTTAGAAGGAAGACATCTTGTAAGTTTTATGTGGGCTAAATAATTTTTGTGGCCAGGAGATTTAAAAAAAATTAAAATCGTATTTTCTCATTTGTCGCAAGCAAAAAAAGTTATGAAAACATGATTTTCAGAAAATCTTTTATATATTTTTTTCTTCGAATTTTAAAAACTTGCTAAAAAAATGTCTAGAATACCCCGCCTTTCTTGTTCTTTTCAAATTATTTTAAAAGGCCGGTGACATTTTTTTCCTACAAATTTAATTTTCGAATTTTCTTCGTAAAAGATTCGTAAAGTCAGCGAGTAAAAGGAGAAAATTCGATTTTATGAAAATAAAAATTCTCCTCGATACAAAAGTTATTCAATCCGCAACAAATCCAGCAGATTATTTTATAATTTTTAGTATCCAACCGTGCCAATCGTTACTTAACTTTAGTGATCGAACGAGAAGCCTTCAATTATTCCGTATTTTCAAACGGACATTTTTTTTTAAATTTTCCTCAAGAAAATCCAAAGTAGAATTCAAATATCATAATTTAAAAAAAGCTAATTTTTGGAAGATCACCCTTACAAATTTAAATAATGGTGATAACATCGTAAACATTTTTTTTCCTAAATCGAGGAAACACGTTGCACTTTTTTTCCTTGGAAAAACGATTCATTTTGTCAACGATTCCGCAACTTGAAGTGCAGAACCAGCCAGATTCGAAATGAATTCGTTTTACCTGATTTTTACCTCTTACAGTTTTCATGAATACGCTATCACATTTCCGATGGAGGTAATTTCTTCTTTTTATGGATTTTATTTTTTCTGCTGCGCAGGGTCGAACAGACAATGTTTTTTCGTTTGTTCTTTGAATTATTTTACAATTTAAATTTGGCTTTGAGAAATCAAGAACTTAATACTTCGCTATCAGGCCTGGGACTCACCATATTATTTACAATATTTGACACTTTTTTTGAACGATGAGACACTATTTTGCTACTGTTTCGAAAAAAATTACACAAAAGACACTTTTGTCTCGCAATCTTCGGCTAATTCCATTATTTCTTTAATTTTCCTCGTAAAATATTGTTGAGCTTCTTTACTAATTGGCTAAAATTGTTTGTCCACCATCTCAACGAATCACAAAAAGAAACGGAAAATTTTTTCAAAGGCCAAGACAAAATTTTCAGTTCAAATCAACAACGCTTGAATTGCAAAAAAAAGGATAAATTTCTAAAACTTGAACTTTCTACGAAAAGAAGAAAAAAAATTTCTATCTAATTAATGAATTTTCAAGCCAAAAAGAACAGCTTTCAACAAAAGAGTTGAATTTTCAACCAAATACTAAAATTTTTAACCAAAAAGGTAACTTTTAAACCAAGTAGAATAATTTTCTATAAAAGATGAATCCCTCAACAAAATACATAAATTTTTAACTGAACAGTTCAAATTCACAACCGAGAAGATGTTCTACCCGAAAGGACGAATTTTCAACAAAATATCTACATTTTGTAACCAAATAGTAGCATTTTCTTTCAAGAAGATTAATTTTCTACCATGGTATACGAATTTTCAACAAATTATATACATTTTCTTATAAACAGTTTCAACAATGAATGTGATATTAGTCAAAATTTTATCAAGAAGAATTAGTTTTAAGTAAAAAAGAACTAATTTTCTACAAAACCGTTAAATTTGTACCAAATAGTTGTATTTTATGCCAAATTGTTGAATTTTCAACCCAAAAAGACAAGTTTTCTGTAATTAATTTTCAACCAAACAGATGTATTTTTATCAAAAAAATGTGTTTTCTACCAAATAAAAAATGAATTTTCAACAAAATACATAAAGCCACCTAACAGTTAAATTTTCTACAAAATTGTTGAATTTTCCTGCTGTAAATACAATGTTTCTACAAAACAGTTTATTTTAAAACCTGAGAATGTAAATTTTCAACAAAAAAGTTCATTTTCAACCGAAACGGATCAACTTTTTAAACAGGCAGTTGCATTTTTAACTAAAACAGATGAAAGTTATACAGAAAAAGATGAATGTTCAACAAAATAGTTGAATTTTTAATGAACAAAAAATTTGTTAGTTCAGAAAGAAAACAATTTTCAATCAAGTTAATGAAATTTCAAGCCAAACAGACCAATTTTTAACAAAACAGTTGAATTTTCTTCCAAGAAGTATGACTTTTTAACAAAATTGTTTAATCCATAGCAAAATAATTCAAGTATGAAGCAAATAATAAAAATTTTATATGAAGAAGAATAAATAAATAACTAAAAATTTAATGGTAGACTTTTCAACCGAAAATAATAAACATCCAACAAAAAATAAATAGCAGGATTTTCTTATTTTGTCCTATTAACTCAGTTCGCATTTAAGTGGAAAAGCCTGCAATAAATAAATATAAATTTTGATATACCAAATAATAAGATTCTAAATCAACTTTGAAGGTTATTTTTAATACTTGACAAATTTTATGTCACTATTTTGACGCTATATTTAAAAATTTGGTGACGCTATTCACACTATTTTTGATCTCTAAAGAGATTCCGAAGCCTGCGATATTAAAAAAACTTGTGATTTTTTTAAAAAAATATCATGTTCATCATAGAAATATAAGAGTATATAAACGCAGAATAAAAATATATAAATAGTTGATAATTTTCTATTATTCATTAAAAATTTTGTTTCCTCCATTTTGAATATGTTGTTTATAAAAGAGATCACCAGAAATGATTTCTTGGGAAGATGTAAAGGTAAGAAATGGAACAGGACAAAGTGGATTAAATTTCCTGTTGTATGAGGATCCATTCAATTCGCGTGAGTCAAAATTTTTTGACCCCAATGACAAGCTGCTGTTTCTTCCGAAATCCTCAAATTTTTATTTCTCACCAATTTAAGTGGAAATTCAAGATAGCTATTTAAATTTTCAAATTCAAGTCTCAAAATTCAAAATTCGGCAGGTTTGAAAAAATGCAATTGAAAATTGGCAATGTATTCTTTAATTTAAAATTGTACGTTTTTGAACTAGTCACATTAAAAATTGTCTAATTTTGCATACTATTACAGGGTGGCCGTAGATCAGGAAAATCTGAAAATCAGGGGAAGGTCAACGACTTTAAAAAATCTTGAAAAAGACCGGGAATTTCTATGAGAGGCACATTAAATATAACTGTCAAGGATAATAAATTAGCCAGTTTTAAATTCAAGTGTGAAATCATTTTGTTCAGTGATCAGAGAACATAAAAAATTGGTCAAGGAAAAATTAAGGAATTTTAAAAATGAAGTTTTTCGGCTACCCTTATAGAATATTCTTATTAGTAATTTATTTCCAGCGCATTTCTATTTATTTTTTTTTGCAGTTGCTTGCTCGTGTAGATTATATTTTCAGTTAATATCTTATTATTTGATTAAAAACTCAATAATTTCGTTAAAATTCATATTTTGCTGTTGAAAATTCATGTGTTTTAGTAGAAATTTCAAGCTTTTGGATCAAAATGCAACAGTTTGGTTAAAAATTAATCTTTTTTGTTTCATGATTCAACTATTTTATAAAAAGTTTATCCTTTTTTGGATGAATTAAACTATTTTTGATCTAAAATAAAAAATTTGTTGGTTAAAAATTCAACCACTTGGTTGAATGTTGTACCACTTTGTTGGAAAATCATTTTTTTAAGGTTCATAATTTTAGTTGAAAATTCATCTGTTTAATTAAAAATTGGTTATTTTTATTCTTAGAAAATTCATATTTTCAACTAAAAATATTCCATTTTGAGATTTATAATTTTAGTTGAAAATGCATCTAATTGAGTAAAATTTCAACTAATTTGTTCGAAATTTATTTTTTTGGTTAAAGTTTCATCTATTTGATTGAAAATTATGTTTTTTTTTATTATTTATTTAAACTAGAAATGTAACTTTCTGGTGGAAAAAAACTTACGATCATGGTTTGAATTTCAGCTTTTTTAGATAAAAATGTAACTACTTGATTGAAAATTAACTTTTTTGTTGAGAATCCGTATTTTTTACTGGAAAATTCATAATTTTATTTTTTGTTGGAAACTTATCTTTTTTAATTGCAAATTCAATTATATGGCTGAAAAATTCATTTATTTTGTTAAAAGTTCGAATTTTTTATAGAAAATTAATTTTCTTGATAGAAAATTGTGTTTTTTTCTAAATTCTTTTCTTTTGGTAGAAATTTAGCCTTTCTTAGCTCAGTGTCAACTAATACATTTTTTTAGAATTCATCTTTGTAGGTTGAAAATTAAAAATTTGGATTAAAAATTCACCTGTTTTGTTGAAAATTAAATTATTTTGTTGAAAAATTAACTCCTGGGTCGAAAAGTTAACCATTTGGTTGAAAATTGATGTATTTCGTGAAAATTCCTTCTTGTTGGTAGAAAATTAATCTCCATGGTTGATAAGTCATAATTTTGGTTTTAAAATTTTTTTTTTTTGATAAAATTTCATTATTTTAGTTGGAAATTCATCTCTTTGGTTACAAATTGGAATTATTATGTGGAAAATTTGTTTTTTATTGTTGCTAAATTTGAATTTTTTACTGAAAATTTCCATTTTTGATTCAAAATTTATCTTTTTAATTGTAGATTCATCTATTTCGTTATAAATGCATATTTTTTATTAAAAAATGGTCTTTTTTGATAGAAAATTAATCTCTGGTTGAAAATTCGTTTTTTTCTTGCAAAATTCTTTTCTTCTGATAGAAATTTCATTTTTTTGTTGTTGAAATACGAACTATTACTTTGTAGTTTAAAATCAAAATATTGTTGAAAATTCTACTTTTCGGGTTGAAAATTCAACTCTCTTCTAAAGAATTCGTTTTTTTTGACATAAATTAAACTATTTGGTTGAAAATGCAACAGTTTTTGATTGAAGTATAAAATTGTTGTGCTAAAAATTCGACCATTTGGTTGAAAATTCATGTTTGTATTTTGAGAATTCAACAATTGGATTAAAAATTCAACTGTTTTGTTGGAAATTGAATTATTTTGTTGAAAAATTAACCCCTCGGTCGAAAATTTAACTATTTTGTTGAAAATTGATGTATTTCGTTAAAACCCATTCTTGTTGGTAGAAAATTAATCTTTGTGGTTGATAAGTCATATTTTTGGTTTCAACATTTTTTTCTCTTCATAGAATTTCATTATTTTAATTGGAAATTCATCTCTTTGGTTCGAAATTGGAACTATATTGTTAAAAATTTGTTTTTTATTGTTGCTCAAATTGAATTTTTTACTGAAAGTTTCAATTTTCCATTTTTAGTTCAAAATTGATCTTTTTAATTGAAAATTCACCTATTTCGTTAAAAATTCATGTGTTTTATGAAAAATTGGTCTTTTTTGGTAGAAAATTAATCTCTGGTTAAAAAATTCGTTTTTTTGTTGTTGCAAAATTCTTTTCTTTTAATAGAAATTTCATTTTCTTTGTTAAAATACGAACTATTACTTTGTAGTTTAAAATTAAAATATTGTCAAAAATTCAACTTTTCGGGTTGAAAATTCAACTCTCTTCTAAAAAATTCGTTTTTTTTTGGCATAAATTAAACTATTTGGTTGAAAATGCAACAGTTTTTGATTGAAGTATAACATTTTTGTGCTGCAAGTTCGACCATTTGGTTGAAAATTCATCTTTGTATTTTGAAAATTCAACAATTGGGTTAAAAATGCAACTAATCAGGTGAAAATTTAACTGTTTTGTTGGAAATTTGTTCCGTTCGGAATAAAAATTAATCTTTCATTGCAGGAAATACATCCTTTTGTTTGAAATAAATAAATGATTTTGAAATTTGTAGATTTAAATTTGAAATTTTTTAATTCCGTTATAAAAGTTTTTCAGCCACCCTGTCTTAATTAAAAATTGTTATAATTTTTGTTTTGAAATAGACCCTGTCTATTCTGTCTAAGTAATTTGTCTAACTTTCTCTTTATGAGACATCGTCATTTTTTCTAATTCTAAACGATTGTGTATTAAATCTCACACTAATAGCAAAGTCCTTTCAATATAATCAGACAAAGCATTGAAAAGAAAATCGTACAAAAAATGGTAAAAGCTACATAAAAAAAATTCCACTCAATTAAAACGTTTTTTGGTGGTTAAAGAAAATAAGTGTTTGGAAAGTGGCTGTTTTGTGGAGCGAAACAAAGTTCATAATCGCGCAACGATTCAAGAAGAGACGCGATTTCGGCGCTGAGTCTAAGCTTTCTAATCGTACAATTGTTTCGAGAGTGAGAGTAGAATTTACTTTTATTGTCATGCGTCCTTGACGCACGTGCGCATCTACTATATACATTATTGACACTATTTGTCACTTTTTTTTTAACTGTGACACTATTTTTTCTTCTTTTTCTTATGAATTACCAAAGTTAATTAACAAAGATTAGTTTCAAACAAAAAATGTAATAGTTGATATTTTAACAACAATACAAATTTCATTTTAAATCAAAAACAGTCGAATTGAACCAAAAAGGACGAATTTGCAACAAAATAGTTGACTTATCAACTAAAACTAAATAATTTTCATCCAAACATTTGACTTTTTAACCAAGAAAGATTAACTTTCTCCCAAAAAAAGATGAAGTTTGAATCAAAAAGTCGAATTTTCCACCAAGAAAGATTTTTCAGTCAATAAGAAAGAAATATTTATTCTAAAATGCTGAATTTTCAAGCCAAAAACGTAAGCTTATAACAAAACAGTTGATTGTTCTACAAATTGGTTAAATTTTCAATCTAAAAGATGAATTTTCAACCAAGAAGATTAATTTTTTACCCAAAAAGATTAATTTTCTACTGAAAATTATAAATTCTTACAAAAATGCATACATTTTTAACCACGTAAGTGAATTTTAAACCAACAAGATTAATTGTCTACTAAAAATACGAACTTTTAACAAATTACATACATTTTCAACTAAATAGTTTGAAATATAGATTTAATGTTAGTCTAAATGTTATTTAATTAATTTTTACTTCATATATATTTTTTTTTCTTGAATTTTACAACTAAATATTTGAATCTATAAACTAAAAAAGATCAGTTTATAACCAAAAAGGAAGCAGACAAGATTTTATCAAAGAGAATTAATTTTCAATAAAAGAAATGAATTTTTAACTAAAATTATGAATCCTCAACCAAAAAAATAAATAAAATTTAAGAAAGTATTTCAACTTTCAACCAAGGAGCTGAATTTTCAACATAAAGATATGAATTTTCAATTAAAAAAATGCAATAGTTGATATTTCAACTAAAAAAGATTTTAATATGAAATAAAAAAGTTTGATTTAACAAACAAAGAAATCGAATTTTCTACAAAATACTTGGTTCTTAACCGAAAGAATTTATTCTCAACCAAAAAACATGAATTTTCTACCCAAACATATTAATTTTCAACGAAACAGTTGTATTTTTCACCAATAAAGGTCAAATATATTCAGAAAAATATGCATTTTTAAACCAAAAACATGAATGTTCAAGAAAATAGTTTAATTTTCAATAAAAAAATTTGTTGGTCAAGAGGGAAATAAAATTTGAATCAAATGTTAATTTTTCAAGCCAAAAAAAAAAAATTTTGGTAAAACTGTATATTTTTTAATTTGTCAAAAGCATGAGCTTCCAACAAAGTAGTTAAATGTTTAACTAAATCGTTAAATTTTTAACCGAAAATATGAATTTTTAACCAAGAAGACTAATTTTCCACTCAAGAAGATAAATTATAAAAAAAATATGAATTTCTAACCAAATAGTTGAATTTTGAACCAAGAAGATTAATTTTTTACCAAAAAGACGATATTTTAGGAAATTATATATATTTTCAACAAAATACTTTGAGCAATGCATCTAATGTTGGTCCAAATTTTATTTGATTAATTTTTTATTTATATTTTGTTCATTTATAAATTTTTTCAACTAAATAGATGAATTTTGAAACCAAAAAAGATCAATTTTTAACCAAAAATGAAGTAATCAAATTTATATTAAGAAGAATTGATTTTCAATTAAAAAAAAAACTAATTTTCTACAAAACAGTTTCGTTTTGTACCAAATACATGAGTTCTTAAGCCAAAAAGATGAACTTTCTATACGACAGTTGAATTTTTAACCCGAGAATATGAATTTTTAACTAATCAGTTTTTTAAACAATTTAGTTAAATTTTCAGTTAAAAAATTAGTTTGCAACAGAAAAGAAAGAATTTTTCACTAAAATTATGAATTTTCAACCAAAAATATAAACTTCGAAGAAATTAATTCAACTTTCAACCAAGGAGTTGAATTTTCAACCTAAAAATATGAATTTTCAACGAAAAATGCAATAGTTGCTATTACAACAAAAAATATTTTAAATAAAAATAAAAAAAAGTTGGATTTTACTAACAAAGACAAAAGTTCAACAAAATACTTGCTTTTTAAGCGAAAAAATTTATTTATAATCAAAAGGGACGAATTTTCAACCGACATAGATTAAGTTTCAACAATACAGTTGCATTTTGAACCAAAAAATGTGACATATCCAGAAATAGAGGAATTCCTGAACCGAAAAGATGAATTTTCAACAAAATAGTTCAATGATCAATAAAAAAATTTGTCAGTCAAGAAGGAAAAAAATTGGAAATAAGTTGTTGAATTTTCAAATCAAAAATATTAGCTTCCAACAAATTATTCGAATGTTCAACCAAATAGTTAAATTTTCAACATCAAAAAAAGAATTTTCAACCAAGCAGACTAATTTTCTGCCCGAAAGAATAAATTATAAATAAGATACTTAAATTTTGAACCAAACATTTGTATTTTAATTCAAGAAGTTTAACTTTCTTTATTATAAAAGACGAATTTTTAACAAATTACATATATTTTTAACTAAATAGTTTGGACAATGGATGTAATGTTAGTCCAACTTTTATTTGATTAATTTTTAGTTTATATTTCAACAAAAAATTCAAACTTTTACTTGAAAAAATTACTTTTTAATAAAAGCAACTAATTTTCAACTAATGCTTTGAATCTTTAACCCAAAAAAATAAACTTTCAGGAAAGTAGTTCAACTTTTCACCAAGAAGTTGAATTTTCAATCTAAAAGGATGAATGTTCACGGAAAACTGTAATATTTGATATTTCAACACAAGAAAATTTTAAATAAAAATTAAAAATAGTTGGATTTAACCAACAAAAACAAATTTACAACAAAATACTTTATTTTTAACCAAAAAGTTGATATTCTACCAAAAAAGACAAATTTTTAACAAAAAAGTTAATTTTCATCTGAAACAGATTAATTTTTAACCTAGAAAGATAGATTAAAAAAAAAAGTAATATTTTATATTTCAACAAAAAAAGATTTTAATTAAAAATAGGTAGAGTATTCTGTTCCGGCAAAATATGCCGCACTTTAATTTTCTCGTCCGGCATATGTTGCCGGATTTTAATTTTTTCTTCCGGCATATTTTATCATGTACTAAATTGAATTCCAAATAATTTATTATGAATTCCAAACGATTTATTACTAATCCCTAAAAATTCTAGAATAATTGCGACGAGTTCAAAAAATTGATGTTTGCAAAAATATGTCGGGCAATAGAAAATTAAAGGGATATCTTGATGACAGGTTCCGGCAAAATATGCCGGAACATAAAATTAAAATCCGGCAAGATATGCCGGATCCGTATATACTGAGTTAAAAATAAAAAACAGTTGAATTTAACCAACAAAGACCAATTTTCACTATAATATTTGATTTTTAACGAAAGAGTCGAACTTTCTACCCGAAAATGTGAATTTTCAACAACAGGATTTATTTTTAACCGAAAACGATTAATTTTTAACCACACAGTTGCCGTTTTAACCAAAAAAGGTGAAATTTCTATAGACAAAGAAACATTTTCGAGCCGAAAGACGAATTTTCAGCAAAGGAGATGAATTTTCAAACAAAAAGTACTACATTTTGAAAAATTGTTCAACCGAAATCAAAAGAATTCCATTTTAAACCAATTAATAAAATGTTTAACCTTAAAATGTGAATTCTTAACAAAAGTTTATTAGTAGACTTTTGAACCAAAAAGAATGAACTTTCAACCAAAAATAGTTGGATTTTCTTATTTAGTTCTATTAATTCAGATTGAATTTTAGTGAAAAATGAGAAAAAGGGAAAGACTGTGAATCCTGCCATAATTCAACAAGAATTATGATAATTTATAGATCAAAGAATAACATTTTAAATAAAAATTGAAGTTCTTTTTTATACTTAGAAAATTTTTATGACATGATTTTGCCTATTTTTGGATTTTTTTTACTGTTTTTTTTAATTGGTGACACTATTTACACTATCTTCGATCTCTAAAGTGAGTCTAAGACCTGCTTGCGTTATAATTTAGCGTCTTTTAAATTACTTATGTAACGTAAGGAACTGCCGACAAGGAGATAAGGAAAATAAGAGAAGCGTGCGAAAGAAGAGCGGCGGATGAGAAAGTCTTATCCAAAGGCTAATTGCGATAATTTTTTTAATTTCATAATAATTGTGCGCGCCTGGAGGAAACGGAAAAAGAATAGACGCGCTCAACATGTCTTGCTATTCTTTCGTTTTTCACTTCGAATTCCCTTCCTTTACGAAACAAGTCACCTAAATTTTCAATAAAGCAGCTGAATTTGTTACTAAATTGGTGAATTTTCAACTAGAATTATGAATTTATACTGAAAGAAAATAATTTTAGAACTTAAAAGACGAATTTTCAACCAAGAAGATTAATTTTCTACCAAAAAAGACTTTTTAACACAATCTATGAATTTTCAACCGAATAGTTAAATTTTCAACCAAGGACTTGAATTTTGAACCAAATAATTTAATTCTGTCAAGACAGTTGAACTTTAAACCTAATTGTTTAATTTTCAAACTACAAAGATGAATTCTCAACAACAAATTTAATTGTTGTTATTTCAAACCCAAAAAAATTAATTTATACCCAAAGATAAGAATTTTAAAACCAAAAAGATGATTTTTCAGCCAAATAGTTTAATTTTCAACTGAAAAAGGTAGATTTTCAACCAAAAATGGAAAGATAAATTCTCAGTAAAAATAACATTTTAACAGGAAAGAAACGAATCTTCAACAAAATTGTCAAATTTTAAGTCGAAAAGATAAATTTTTAACGAAAATTATGAATTTATACTGAAAAAAAGAATTTTGGAACGAAAAAGACGATTTTTCAACCAAGAAGATTTACTTTCTACGAAAAATATGACTTTTTAACAAAATACATGAATCTTCCACCAAATTGTTAAGTTTTCAACCAAGGATTTGAATTTTCAACAAGAAGACGAATTTTCAACCAAATAGCTTAAGATTTGACTAAACAAGATAAATTTTTAACCAGAAATGGAAAAATCAAAATTTTCAGTAGATAAATTTAATTTTAACTTAAAAAAAGGACTTTCCAACAAAATAGTCAAATTTTCAACCAAATAGATGCATTTTCAACTAAAATCGTGAACTAAAATCGTGAACTTATACCAAAAAAGACGAATGTTTAACAAAATACATGAATTTGTAACCAAATAGTTAAGTTTTCAACCAAAAATTTTAATTTTCTACCTACAAAGGTCAATTTTCTACCACACATTTGAATTTTAAAACAAAAAAATTAAACTTTACCCAAAAACATTTTCAACCGAATAGTTGAATTTTCAAGTAAAGTCTATCTTTTCAGAAAACCGTTGACTTCCAAATCCAAAAAAATGAATTTTCGGCAAAAAATATATTTTTTAATCAAGTAATCTAAACCGACGAATTTTCAAAAAAAAATTTAATTTTCGACCAAAAAATATGACTTAACAAAATGCTTGAATTTTCAACAAAATAATTAAGATTTTAACCAAATACTTGAATTTTCAACTTACATAGATGAATTTTTCACCAATTCGTTGAAATGTATGCCTATAAAGATGAATTCTACGAAAATTTAATAGTCGGTATTTCAACAAAAATATTTTAAAATCGAAATTACGCTGGAAAATAGTTTTTCTAAAAAAGAATTTTAACATTTTCAAACAAAAAGTATGAAGACTCCCCATTTTAAACAATTTTAGGTTATGTCAGCGTTTCATACCGGAAATGGGTATTTTTAATCACAAATTAATAGATTTCAAAGTTTAACATTTTTTCTACAATATACGTTTTTTCGGTTTTGTTGACGTTTTTTTGCTGTTGCAGTTTTTCGGTTTTTAAACAAAAATCATTAGATTTGAAAGTTTTATCATTGTTTAACAATTTTAGGTTATGTTAGCGTTTTACATAAAAAATTCGTATCTAAAAGAAAAATTATTAAAATTTGATCAAGATTTAGGATTTTTCAATAATTTTGGATTAGTTTAGTATTTTTTGTGGGAAATTGGTATTTTTAATTAAAAGGTCAATTAGATTTCAAAGAAGATCCACATATTTGAACAATATTGGGTTAGGTTAGCGTTTTAAAATTAGTAATTACAATTTAATAAAGATTTCCAATCTTTAACCATTTTGGAATATGTTAGTGTTGTTCGTCGGAAATTGGTATTTTTCATTGAAAAAAAAAAGATTTTAAAGAAGATTCACTTTTTTCACAAATCGTCTCTTTAAAAAAAATCATTAGATTTTACAGAAGATTTACAATTCTGAAGATTTTTCTGTTATATCATGTTAATGACTTTGGTCGGAAATCACTGGTATTTCCAATTTGAATAAATTTCAGAAAAGATTCACAAATTTTAACAAATTTAGCTTTTGTTCGCATTATACACTTAAAATTGATATTTTGAAACGAAAATCATTATTTTGAACAAGATTTGTAATTTCTGATTTCTGAATACTTATTCAGGTTATATAAACGTTTCTTTACGAGAAATCGGTTATTTCAAACAAAAATCATTATATTTTGAAGAAGATGTACAATTCCGAAGAATTATCTGTTATGCTATGGTTTGTTATTCTCTGTTACATTACGTTAGTGTTTTTTGTCGAAAATGGTTTTATTTTTAATCAAAAATGATTAGATTTAAAAGAATATTTACAATTTACAACAATTTTAGGTTAAGTTAGTGCATTTCACCTGAAATTAATATTTAAAAAAGTCCTTCGATCTAAATCACATGATTTTTGTTTAAAATAATAAAAGTTATAAGCTTTAACAATTTCTGAGTTTGTTTCTGTTTTTTATCGGAAATTAATATTGATATTCAAAAATTATTAGATTTGAAAGAAGATTCATGCTCTTTAAAGATTTTAGATTATGTTGGCGTTTTACATCGAAGCTTGATATTTTCAAATAAAAATTTTTATAATTTGGAAAAATTTTTAATCACTTAACAATTTTTGATTATCTTAGTGTTTTTTGTGTGAAGTTACTGGTATTTGTAGTAATAAATTATTAGATTTTAAGAATATGTACAATTACTTAACAACTTTAGGTTATGTTGACATATTTTAAATGAAAATTTCATATTTAAAATGAAATTTACAATATTTGAACAATAATATCTTATGGTAGTATTTTTCGTCGGAAATTTGTATTTTCGATAAAAAATGCAACGGTTCGATTGTCTATATATTGTACAAAAATATTATTGTTTTCTAGTTTGTTGTTTTAAAGTTGTATCTTGGGAACAAATTCACATAATTGTATTGTCTCTACGGTAGCCTATATTTGAATCTACACTCCTTTCAACCCTGTAAGGAAACTTAAGTTTTCATGAAAATTAACAAATTGGCGTCAATTTTTCGAAAAAACTAAAAAGTGCATTTTTTTAAAAAGGGCACCTTTGATTATTTTCATAATTTTTTTAGATTCATACTAATATGAGGGAGATATCCTGGGAATTTCGTCTTCGCTAAACTATTTTTTCATACATAAGTATTTATTTGTTATGATGTGAAATAAGTTTTTTTAAATATTAATTCTTGTTTTAAACATTTAAAAAAATATAATCAATATTCTGATACAAACGCATAGTTCAGTGAGGACTAAACTAAAAAGAATATCTCTCTCATACCATTGTGAATCTAAAAAAATCAAATCTGGCCTTTTTGAAATTAAAGATAAAACTTTTGAAAGAAAATTTTAGTTAATTCTTTCATAAATCATCTAAATATAATATAAGTAGCCCTAATTTCTTGAAAATTTGTTGTAAAAAACAGAAAATACGAGTGTCATATTTTGCCTTGGAAAACGATATACAGATTCTATTCGAAATTAAATCATTGTACAAAAACAAAATTAACATTAAATTTTATAGGTCTAGCATTGGAAATGCAAGAATTTAAAAATATCTTAAAAACTGAACTATTCGTAATTTTAAAATTCAAGCTGAAACAATTTAGATTTGTAAACATTCGATATTGAAGAATTTTGTGTCTAGAAAAGAATTTTCGGGTCGAATCAAACATCAGCAGCTCTCTCTACAATTATAAATCTAGAAAAAAAAACGGAATAACTTTCTCAGCATACGCATGAGCATTTAAATTTACATAATTTCAATAATTTGAATGTTAATAATCTGAATCCCAGAAGTTCAAATATTGGATTCCAAAGTTCAAAACCTGATTTCTATGCACTTATAACTAAAAGCTCATTTATAAAAATCCTTTGTATCCTATTTTTTATATTTTAAAATAGTATTTTCAATTTATTTTTGTAAAAAATTGTATTTTCTATCATAGGCTAATCCAAATATATTAGCATCTATAAATGCCGTAGAAAAATAAAGAATAGAATCAAAAATCGGAAACTATATGAGTGGAAAAACAATACATGTGCCTTCCAATATGGTTTATATATTTCTATAAGGGGAAGAAAATAAAAGATGCATTTCCTACCAAAAGAAGATTTTTCAACCAGCTGAATTGAAAAAAAAAGAGTTTTTAACAAAATAGTTGAAACCTGTATCAATTAGATAATTTTCAATAAAGAAATATGAATTTTAAACCAAATAGTAGAATATTCATTTAAAAACATTATTTTGAATCAAAAATAAAATCGTCAAATTTCCAAGTTGAAAAAATTATTTTTCAACAATAAAAGAAAACTAATTTTGAACCAGTTGAATTCAACCAGAAAAGAATTATTTTTAACGACATAGTTGCATCCTACAAAAACATACATACTTTTTCTCTCTAATAATTGAAATTTCAACATATAAGGGATAAACTTTCAAACAAAAATTCAATAGTTAAATTTTCAGATACAAAAATAATTTAAAAAAAAAGAATTTTCAATAAAGTAGTTAGCTTTTCAACCAAAGAGACGAATTTTCAACCAAAATGATGAATCTTCAAAAAAAAAATGATTTTTCAACAAAGAGTCCCAGGTGTCAAAGTTATATATAGTTTATATATAGTGGACAAGAAAATGATATCTTTCGTTGATTTGATAAATTTCTCTGCATACAAAAAATGAAAAATAGCAGTGTTAACTTTTTCACCTGGGTTTCCACGCTCAACTCAAAGGATGATTTTTCAACCAAGAAGATTAATTTTTTTAAGAATGGAATAATAAAATTTGCAACCAAAGAGATGAATCTTCAACAACAAATTTTTTTTAATAAAGTAGTTCAACTTTATACCGAGTAGTTGAATTTTCACCCAAACAAAAAAGGTGAATTTTGATCCAATTAGTTAAATTTGCAACAAAAAAGATTAATGTTCTACCAAAAGAGATGAATTTTTGATAAAATATATCAATTTTTAACAATCCTGAAAATATATTTTTGACGAGAAAATATGAATTTTCAGCTAAAATTATGAATCATAAACCAAAAAAAAAATAATTTTCTTACAAGTACTTTAACTTTAAATCAAGTAGTTGATTTTGTATCCAAAAAAATATGAATTCTTAAAGAAACATGTAACAGTATGAATAGTAATAATAAGGATGAATTTTTAACCAGGAAGATTCATTTTTAAACGAAAAAAAAAAACAAATTCTCAACAAGATACGTCAATTTTCAACAAAAGAGATGAACTCTCGACCAAAAAGATTAATTTTGTACCGAAAATGGAATAGTTACATTTTTAATTAAAAAAATAACGTCTGAACAAAAAAAAAAAAACGAATTTCTAACAAAGTAATTAACTTTGAAATTTAACTACAAATCTTCAACTTGAATGGTTAAATTTTCAGATAAAAAATAAAAAGTGTTGAGCAACATAAAAACGAATTTTCAACCGAAGAAGATGAATTTTTAACCAAATGGTTAAATTCTCAACGAAAATGAAGAATCCCCCCCCCCCCCAAGAATATTAATCTTCTACCAAAAAAAGACGAATTTTCAACAAAGTTGTTGAACTTTGAAGCAAAAAAGACGAATTAGTTACAAAAAAAGGTAAATTTTTTAACCAAAAATATGATTTTCAACAAAAAAGATAATTTTCTACCAAAAAGTTAAATTTTTATAAAAATAGTTTATTTTTTATCAAAAAATATGAAGTTTGTAAAAAAAAAGTTATTTTTCAACCAAACAGTTCATAATTTCATATCAAATTTTTGAGTTTTCAAGGAAAAAGACCAATTTTATACAAAGCAGTTGGATATTGCGAATATCGTTTTGCTTAAATTTCAGTTATAATTCAGAATATATTTACTTTATTGGCATTAACTATATTTTGATTTTTTTTCATGAAGAATAATTTACTCGAAAAAGATTTTAATTCGGATTATCTGTTTCTGAGATATCTTAAAAATGTGCCACCTGCTTTTAAATTTCCAAAAACTTATACTTCATACTGTTCTTGGCATCAGATGTTCAATTGTGAAACATAAGATTATCACTCACATTGCATTCGTTTCTGAATTTCAAAGAGTTGTAAAACATAAGACGATCCAGTCTCATTATCATTTGTTTCTGAATTTCATACAGTTCTAAAACACAAGATGATCACTCACACTGTTATTTGTTTCTGAATTTCATGCAGTTCTTAAGCATAAGGCGATCAATCACATTTTTACTTGTTCATGAAATTGATATGCAGTTCTAAAACATAAGACGATCATTCACATTTCATTCGTTTTTGTATGAAATCCATAAAAAAGTAATAATGTGATTGATCATCTAATGTTTCACAACTGTATGAAATTCAGAAATAATTAAATGTGAGTGATCGTCTTATGGTTTAGAACGGTATGAATTTCAGAAGTAGATGATATGTGACTGATCGCCTCATGTTTTAGAACTGTATGAAATTCATAAACAATTAATGCTATGATTGATCGTCTTATGTTTCACAACTGTATGAAATTCAGAAACGAATGAAATGTGAGTGATAATGGTATGTTTCAGAACTGTATGAAATTCATAAACAAGCAAAAATCTGATTGATCGTCTTATGTTTCACATCTGTATGAAATTCAGAAACAAAGGGCAATGTGATTGACCGCTTTATGTTTTAGCACTGCATGAAATTCAGAAACAAATTACAGTGTGATTGATCGTCTCATGTTTCACAACTCTATCAAATTCAAAAACGAATGAAATGTGAGTGATCGTCTTATGTTTTGGAACTACATTAAATTGAGAAACAATAGACGATGTGATTGATCGCCTTATGTTTTGGAACTGTATGAAATTCATAAAAAAAGTAGCAATGTGATTGATTGTCTTATGTTTTAGAACTGCATGAAATTCAGAAACAAATTATAATGTGCGTGATCTTTTTATATTTTATAAATGCATGAAATTCAGAAACAAATGACAATGTGATTGAAGATCAGTTACACCAACCCCCTGCCCCCCTTCATTCCCACTCTTAATTTTCCTGTTTTCTATAGCCCACTGAATTGCGCCACAAATGCGCTCATATGCGCCACCAATAAAAAATGTTGCACCACGAATCTCTAGAAGTTATAGCAGGTGTTACGTTATAAAAAGTTTTTTTACTCCGCAGTGATGAAGGGATTTTCTTATGGGGTTTCAAATGCGCTCATATTCCTCATAGAAATTTTCTGAATTTCTTGAAAATTGCTCAAGATATGGAGGTCACAAAATTTTGCAAAGTGATGACCAACAAAATGTAAAGTTTCTAATCAACAGTGATGAAGGGACTTTCGTATAGGATTTTAAATGCGCTCATATGCGCCATAAAAATTTTCTGAATTTCTTGAAAATTGCCCAAGATCTGGAGGTCATAAAATTTTGCAAAGTAATGACCAACAAAATGAAAAGTTTCTAATCAGCAGTAATGAAGGGACTTTCGCATAGGGTTTCAAATGCGCTCATATGCACCATAAAATTTTTCTGAATTTCTGGAAAATTGCCCGAGATATGGAGGTCATCAAATTTTGCAAAGTGAGGACCAACAAAATGAAAAGTTTCTAATCAGCAGTAATGAAGGGACTTTCGTATAGGGTATCAAATGCGCTCATATGCACCATTAAAATTTTCTGAATTTCTTGAAAATTGCCCAAGATATGGAGGTCTTAAAATTTTGCAAAGTGATGGCCAACGAAATGAAAAGTTTTTAATCAGCAGTGATGAAGATACTTTCCTATAAGGTTTCAAATGCGCTCATATGCGCAGAACCTGCTATAACTCCAAGAGTTTCATAATGCAAAATTTGTTATTGGTGGTGCATATAAGCGCATTTGCGGCGCAATTTAGTGGGCTACAGAAAACACAATAATTAAGAGTGGAAATCAGAAACAAATGACAATGCAATTATTCGTTTTATGTTTCACAACTGTATGAAATTCAGAAACGAATGAATTATGAGTGATCGTCTTATGTTTCACAACTACATTAAATTCAGAAACAAATGGAAATGTGATTGATCGCCTTATGTTTTAGACCTGTATGAAATTCATGGACAAGTAACAATGTGATTGGTTGTCTTATGTTTCACAATTGAATATCTGATGCCAAGAACAATACCTATTAAGTACAAGTTTTCGGCAATTGAAAAGAAGGATGCACATTATTCATCATATCTCGGAAACAGATAATCCGAATTGAAATTTTTTTCCAGATATAATTCTTCATAAAAAAATAATGAATTGACCAATAAATTTCGTTAATGAAGTAAGTATATCCTGAATTACAGTGTATCAAAGTTTGAGTAAAGTTTTCGGACTTTTCCAGTTTTTTGAGAATATCTCAGAAACCGTTATAGATATCGCTAATGTAAGACAATATTCGCAATCTGCGTTAAAGCGCATCGACATGAACTGCGTTGAGGGCGGAAAACATTTTTCACCCTTTCAAAGAATGGTTACGCAATTTTGTATTGAATATTTTATTTGTAAATATCTATAAAACTAGATGTGATAGAAACATACGGAAGCCAGATTCGTGCTCAGCAATGAAAAGTACTTCGGAAGTGAAGTGTTACATTTAGCAAGAATAAAGTTCATTGTTGTTGATCAGTTTTATTTCTACAATAAATGAACAACTACACTTTGAATGTTGATAGTTATTGTATCTACTGTCATGAGAATTGCTTTAATACAGAATCTGTGTACCACCTTTTAGTAAAATGTCAATTTTTTTTAAACTGTAAGGTTTTCATGTATAAGCGAAAGTAGGGATATGTGTGAGATAAGGAATGCCTGGCTGAATATTCGAGATAACCTAGAAAAAGATTCTATATAAAAAATTATTATGTTTGTCAGTAAGTTTCATGAATGAGCATTATAATTAATGACATAGTTCAAGGATTTTTGATTTTCTTTTGTTGTAAGTACGGTTTATCTCCTCTGCGGTAATCTCTACGGTCAACCTTTAATTTTAGTTTTTGTTTTTATTTATTGGAATAACAGTTAGTTTTAGAATTGAACTGTAACCTATTTGTATGAATCGGATGATTCTTAAAGAAATAAAACACTACTAATACTAGAGACATTTGAGCCTTACCACAAATATAGCCCAGTTAAAGTACTAGAGAACGAACACCATCTCCTTTACTTGGACAGAACTATTCTGACTGACCGTCTAATCAGACACAATCGTCCGGACGTCCTATGGTTAGATAAAAGTTCTAAAGGCGTAAGAATAATAGACACGAACGTTCCTCTAAACAACAATATTAGGCTCCAATACACAGAAGATCCAGAAATATACGGAGCTGAAACAGGAGATCCTGACCGTGTGGAGGGTGAAGAAGGTCACCATTGACCTGGTCGTGATCTCCTCCACTGGGAACGTTCATGCGAGGTGGATACATATCTTGGAAGAGGTGGGAGCTCGAAATTCGCTACATCTAATTCAAAAGGCAGTATTTCTGTAAACGTGCTGCATTGTCCGGAGTTTTTTGGGTATGAATAATTATAGCAGCTAAAATCGCTTTCTATGGCCATCCCGCGTACGCGGCAGATGACTGTGATAATTACATTTTTAATTGTTGACTTTTGACCTTTGTTTGTGTATTCGTATGCCTGTATGCGTGTATAAAGTTGTTTTTAACTCTCGCCGTCTAATGTAAATAAAATTAATATTTTGAATCGTTGGTCTCAGTCGTTGGCATTGGAACTAACGTTTGCAAGAATGATGGATCCCTATAAACAGGCCCTCCAGTATGAATGTTTGAATCCCTATAAATGGGCTCTCCAGTATGAATGTTGGATCCTTATAGGGCTCTCGAGCGTGATTGTCGGATCCCTATAGTCGGGCTGTCCAGTGTGAATGCTCGCGAATTATGACGAATGCGCAAGCAGAATATAGAATTCCAAAACAACGACTGAGACCAGCAAATCTACTAAGCACATGCCACATTTCGCGACCGTGATTAGTAGCGGAATATCAGGCCATGAGCATCTGTGGGTGGAAGGTGGGGCAACTCATAATAATTATAATCGTTTGCGACTGTCCCGTCTGCCGCGTAAGGTCATCCGCGGCTAAAGACCTGACTCCAAGGAACAGTGTTGCACGATGTTATCTCATGTACATTTCCCGCTCTTGCTTACCTTCTAGGACAGAAGGAGCAGAAGTGGATGATGTACACGTCCCAGTTGCGTCAAGATTGGTTGCTTTAATGAATCATGATCGTAGCTTCCGAAGCCTGCAACTTCTCATATATTTAATAGAATTTTGCAATAATAATAACTATTATAAATATAACGTAGGGACATGGCGACCCTATCTCTCGAGAGCTCCAGCCATTGCATTCCGCCATTTTGCATTGGGCTACCTACCCAATGCAACGAATTATAAGGACGACACATCGAAGACAGCTTCGTTGTGTCGTCCTTAACTAACGTACGACTTATGCCAATTTTGGCATATGACTCATTGAAAATGTCTGGACCATATTGCCTGATGAGGCCAGAAAACCAATCTGGCGAAACGTCGTGTAACACCATAAACTGATGTTTGATTATTTACCCCCAATTGACCGTTTGACTACTTACTACGATTAAAAATTCTTTTCTTTTGGGCAGAAAAGAACTTGGTAGACAGTTTATCTTTCCTGATTGAAAATGCAACTCTGTTCTAAAAAGATCGTCTTCCTGTCTTAAAGATTCAACTATTTGGTTAAAAATGCAATTGTTTTTGGTTGAAGAAGAATCTTTGTTCGCTCGAAAATTCTATCATTTGCTTAAAAATTCAATTATTTTGATAGAAAGTTATCCATTTTGTCGAAAAGTTGTTCTTTTTTGGTAGAAAATTTAACTCTTTTATTGAACATTTATCTTTCTGGATAAAAAATTCGTCCTTTTGGATTGGAAATTCAACGGTCTTCTAAAATATTCCTCTTCTTGGCTTGAAAGTTCAACAATTTGAATTAAAATGCAACTGAAACTACTTTTGGGATGGGAGTGAATTGAAAAAAACGACCGAGCGAACGGATATCTCCCTCTCCCTCTTTCTGTCTGAAACTTAATAAAATTGGTGATATTCAAGTTTTCGGGTTAGCCGAATTTATATCTGATGTTGGATTTTCAAAATTCAAAATAGCGCATACAATATGGCGGATATGAATTATTCAAAATATTCGGACATTGATAAGATTGGTGACAATTTTATTTTTTAGGTCGCTGAAATTAAATCTGGTGTTGGATTTTCAAAATTCAAAATGGGGGATCCAATGCGGCAGACCAAAATTACCAAAAATGCTTAGAACTTTATCGGATTATCCATATTTATGTTTTTGAAGTTGTAAACTAAAAATGTAATATATCCAATGTGGCATAACAAATTTTAAGTAAACAAATTATAAAAACGGTAGTATTAGGGTATGTTACAGAGTGAATAGTTTAATAAATTTCTGCTCTCAGCCGAACCCAGAGTCACGAAAAGTGGGCGTGACGGTTATTATCTCCTTTTTTTCATTTCAGTTTGTAATTTTTTTGGGGTTTTTAAATACTTGTTGTAAAAATACGCTTATTGGAAGTACATGTAATGAATTGAATGAGATTGCATGTAATGAAAGTCTGAACATTTTTAATAATTCATGCC
>JAABKJ010003738.1:1309-25468 GCA_011634705.1 Andricus grossulariae | reverse complement strand
GCGTTCGCATTCCATATTTTGTTTTAGCTTTCTTGATGTCTGTTATTTCGTATCGTTTGTTAACTTCTAGGTCTGACCGCTTCTTTGTTGAAAGAAAGTCTTCACTGAGATCTTCACTGTTAATCTATTCGCACTTGTATCACTTGTTTCAGTTCTCGAATGTTCTGCAGAAATAAATTTAAACGACTTTTCAGCTCTTGCTGCTTTTCTTCTTTACAATCTGACATTTGCCAACAAACTGATAAAAGAGAAGAGCTGGTCTCCTTTTATAGACGCTTACCCCCTCTAACAAATTTCTGGATACTGTTGCACAATATTGTCAGATATTGCATCATATGATGCAACAAAGTTCTGGAAGATTCTACATTATAATCAACACGTTTGGTATATAATTTTTTACAGCACAAAATGTAATACTTAATTGAAAATGACCTTGAACTTGTTTACGAAAAAAATTGCGCAGTATAATTTGATGACGTCATCAGGAATGTTCTTGAAACTAAGCACATATCTCCTTTTATAATCCCTTACCCCCTCTACCAAATTTCTGGAGACTTTTGCACAATATTGTCTGATATTGCATCATATGATGCAACAAAGTTCTGGAAGATTCTACATTATAATCTATATTTTGGGATATCATTTTTTTGCAACGCAAAATAGAATGCGTCATGAAAATAACCTTGAACTTGTCTGCCAACAAAAATAGTGCAGTTTAATTTGATGCCGTCATCAAGAATGTTCTAGAAGAATGTTTTTCACAAATTATTTGCGCATTAAATAAATGAGCAGAGGAATTTTAAGTCATATATGTTATCTATAAGGAAGCAATGAATCAAATTTAGCTAGCCAAAACAGGATGTGATACATAGCCCTTTGTATTAAATTTTATCTCTGCACCTGCACCTTTTTGCGCATCGAATAAATATTTTATCTGTAAGGAAGCAATAAATCATGCTTCTTGTTTTTCCACATAAATATATGACGCAGTAGAAATTGCCAAGACAAAGCAAAATATAACCTTGAAAGTATTTATGCGAAAAATGCTTGAGATAAGAAATGACCTTGAACCTGTTGTTACATGCATTCGGCTGGCACAATTGCGCAATATTACTCTGTGCCGTCATCAAGGAATGTTCTAGGAGCTTAGCGCGCACATGAACCACTACAGGTTAGAAGCTTCTCGATGTCCGTAAGGTAGGAATCTATAATTAGAAACTCCCCTATACATCTACTTGAAAGGTTGAACAGAACCATCCGCGTTGAAATAATGAAGCACCAAATGCACCACAGTAATTCGGGGATTGTAAGGGTACTTCTACCACGAGATAGAGGGGGTACATGCATTGTAGATGTCAAGAAACTGAATATCAGGGCAGAAACCATAGAGGAATTAGAAACACCATGGAGACAAAAGCCATCCACGGCGAACACCCCAAAACGTTAGATCAACATGAAGTGTATAGTGAGGCATCCAATATTTGGCTGAAAAAGGACGTTCTGTTTCCAGAAACGGAAGGATTCTGTTACGTCGTAACACTTGTGTCGTGAATTTATCCACATTGGATGAATCTCTACGCGCGAGATTATAATTCAAATCTTTCTAGAAGGTATACGGGATGGCGCGAAGAGAGAAAGAGAGAGAATGAGCCTGGACAAGCGTGCGACAGGCGTTGGCTAACCGGGCACTCGGGAGTCGTGTTCGAACCATCGATTTATCCCGGTCTGTGAGGAGCTCCGTCGCGTCCGATCGCCCCTCAGGCAAATATCTCCAACGGTCCACTGATTCCAATTCAACGATTCAGGATGTTATCCTACCGCCACTGATTTCTATCGAGGGAAATCCGGATGTTCTAAAATTCAGAAAAATATCCAATAAAACCAGCATCGCGACCGCGAGTGTGCGACGCCAATGCCGGTTCGCCGCGACCACGTGGTCGCCTTCCAATCTTCCTTTTGTAATTTAACGAATCATCTCGTGTAAACCGTTCTGTGGAATTTCAGTAAAATAAATCTGGGTTTTTTGCGTCATCGCTGCTTTTGCCCCTTAATTTGCGTAGTTTTTCATTTTCACCTACCGTCCAATTGATCATTTTAGAATTAGGATTGAGTTCTCTTTCCTTTTAAAGTGTAGTGAGTATTATTAGTGCAGAAATCAAAACTAGATTGCTGAGCCACCTAAGGCTAGGCATCAAATAATATATACGCACAGACATAATGATGCGGTGGCCATTATACATACATCAACAAATTTCCCTAAACTTAGGACACTTAACAGAATGGATGACTTTCTATAGATACATTCCAGTGTCCGTTTTAGAAAACGAAGATTACATCTTATATTGGGATGCTATTATCCAGATAGATCATTATATCCAAGCCTAACGACCTGACTTTTCATACTTCTGAGAGTTGTAACTCCGAAACTCTCGAGAGTGAAGTACTTTTTTACTTTATAATGCAAATCTTGAAAATCGTCAGTCGCGCAGATCAGTGTCACCTCGAAGTGTTTTTTTTTTTCATTTGTCAGTGATTCCACTGGTCCATGTATGGCCCACCCGATTTTCTTTATAGACAAAATGGGTGTATCTTCTCTGGGTTGAATCATTTTTCGAGAATGCATTATGTGATCATTTTTTTGGCTAATTAAAATCATTGGCTTTCCATTCTTTTCATTCAAATTTGCAATATCAGTGGTCATAATTTCAAAATTTTTTTCGAAGCGATACATTCCTCCTCTCCATTTACAGTATACCGGAGATTTGGGCCTTGTAATCCGATATGTTTCGCAAGACTGTCATCTATGAAAATAGTTGTACTTTCATCATCTCATAAAGCAATAGTGGATACAGTTCATAATTTTGCACACAGTTTAGCACACAGTTTAACAGAAATCATCTCGAGGATCGCCGAATCCTTTGTTTGTTGTGTGCACGTTAATGTTTCATTTTCTGGAAGCAATGTATTCTTCTTGTGAAGCATTGTATGATGATATCTTGGAAGGTGTTCAATTCCGCATACTTTTCTCTTCTGACATTTGTCTTGATGTTTCAGAAGACAACAAAAACAAACTTTTGTTTTTTCTGTCATTCTCAAGGGTTGTTTAATGTCTGCTCTTTTGAATGCTGAACATGATTCCAGCGGATTATTTCCTTCATTGCAAATTTTTCAGGACATTGAGTCGTTAAAATTCGTCCCTTATCTTCTTTTGTAGGATTAGTAGATATGGATTCTTCGCAAGTAGTACACTGGAACCTGGATTCAAGCACGGTTTCGGTTCTTGCCTTGATTTCGAATCTAGGGACTCCGAACGTAAACAGGCAGAGCCGCATGACGTAATCTGATGCTACTTACGCACTAAGTGTGGCCCTCTGTTGTTTATCACGCTTCACTGAACACATCTTCCCCTCTGGGCCCCGCAGATTCTCTCAACGGAAACCGTCTCGCGGCATCAGTTCTCGGAACGCACAATAATAATTGTCTCCATAATTGTCTCAACGTCACTTCGACCGGCTACAAATTCACAAAAAATTCCCCTGTATTTGTAGATTTCACTTCAAAGTAGCTTCTTTACGTATTTTTGCAGCCCTGGGATAATAATTATCCGACTTGAAGTACCACTTAATGTAATGCCGAAATGATCTAAACGTATTTTACAAAGAATTATATTTTATTCTCGAGAATTCCATAACTATATATTTGACGTATTTCAAAAATATTAAATATGACCTACTATATAATCAAGCATCTATCTTCAAAGTAAACTTGTATTCTTTTGCCAAGTTCACATTGGCATCTTTAATTAATTTAGCGGGCACAATGTCAGTTTACGTTAGGCTCTACCAATTCCTATGGACGATCGCACAGAAGCATAGAAACTAAAAAAAACTTGTGTCACCGCCTGATGGCGCTGTATGTCGGACCCTCCCCACACTTGACGTCTCTCGTCATTGTTGCATTAGTCTCCCTTCCTCTGTCACAAATTTTATCGCTGTCGCATTCAGTGACACTTCCACAATATCCAACCTTACCTTACTTACACAACAAATGACAAGAAAACTCCAGCTGACGTGCGCTGACGCACGTCAATTTATATTTCTCAAAGAAATCAATGCGAAAATATAATAAAAATATATGAAGAATAATTCTTTTAACTTCATAAATATTTTATTTGATTTTTGCATTGGTTTCTTTACCTTGATTTGATTTTATTTAATTTTGAATTCAATTATGTATCTAGAAGTCATCTGGATATTATCTGAACGCCATCTTTTATCTTATCTTAATGTTCTGTGTCACCGTCTGATGGCGCCCTTGCTTCTTCAAATTTTACCATTGAGTTGGTAGAGCCTGAATGAAAATGAACTTGTTTGAACTCGCCTCAAGGCCCTCAACAGCGTTTCTATGATAGAAACTGTCGACTGGAGGGGATAGTCGGTAGCGACGAACCGCAGTGATTGGCTCGCGTCAAAAATATTAGGATCTGTCAAAGATATTAAGATCTAGATGTGGCATGGGTCAGTGGCGGGGACGGCCGATCTATACATCTCACTACATTTTCGCCCAACCTCGTACAAATTCCTTAAATGCATCTAAATTCCCTGAATTCCTTGCATTATTTTGCAGTCTTTGGAATTATCTGAATTATCTGGATTTAGGGGATTTACGAAATTCAAGAAATGTAAGGAATTTATGGAATTCGAAGAAATCACGGATTTCAAGTACTTGAGGGAATTCACGAAATTCATTGAATTCACAGTATTCATGGAATTTACGGAATTCATGGAATTCACGGAATTCACGAAATTCATTAAATTTACGAAATTCACGGAATTGATGGCGTTTACGGAATTCAAGAAATTCATGGAATTCACGGAAATCACGGAATTCAAGAAATTCATGCAATTCACGGAATTCATGAAATTTACGGAATTCATGGAATGTACGAAATTCGCAGAATTCGTGGAATTCACGGAATTCATAGAAGTAATGGAATTCGCGGAATTCAGTGAATTCATAGAAGTAATGGAATTCACGGAATTCAGTGAATTCATAGAAGTACTGGAATTCACGGAATTCCCGAAATTCATGGAATCCATGGAATTTACAGAATTCATGGAATATACGAAATTCAGAGAATTCGTGCAATTCAGGGAATTCACGGAATTAATAGAAGTAATGGAATTCACGGAATTCAGTGAATTCATGGAATCAACGGAATTCGTGGAATCGATGGAATTCACGAAATTCATGAAATGCATGGAATACACAAAATTCACAAAGTTCGTGGAATTCACGTAATTCATAGAAGTAATGGAATTCACGGAATTCACGAAATTCATAGAATTCATGGAATTTACGGAATTCATGGAATTCACGAAATTCACGAAATTCGTGGAATTCATGGAATTAATAGAATTAATGGAATTCACGGAATTCGGTGAATTCATAGAAGTAATGGAATTCACGGAATTTACGAAATTCATGGAATTCATGGAATTTACGGAATTCATAGAATGTACGAAATTCACAGAATTCGTGAAACTCAGGGAATTCACAGAATTCATAGAAGTAATGGAATTCACGGTATTAAGTAAATTCAATGATTTCATGAAATTCACGGAATTGACAGAATTCACGGAATTCATGAAATTCACGGAATTCAAGAAATTGATAGAATTCACGGAATTCACGGAATTAATGGAATTCACAAAATTCATGGAATTTACGAAATTCATGAAATGCACGAAATTCACAAAGTTCGTGGAATTCAGGGAATTCATAGAAGTAATGGAATTTACGGAATTCAGTTAATTCATGAAATTCACGGAATTGATAGAATTCGCGGAATTCATGGAATTCACAGAATTCATGGAATTCACGGAATTCATGGAATACACGGAATTCACGAAATTCATGGAATTCGCGGAATTAATGCAATTCACGAAATTCATGGAATTCTCGGATTTCGTGGAATTCACGGAATTCATGGAATATGTGGAATTCATAGAATTTACGGAATATGTGGAATTCATAGAATTCACGGAATATGTGGAATTCATAGAATTCACGGAATATGTGGAATTCATAGAATTCACGGAATTGAGGAAATTCGCGGAATTCACGGCATTCACGACATTCGCAGATTGCAAGGAATTCATAAAATTACTTCAAATTTTGGAATTCCATATATTCGTTGAATTACATGAATTACGTGAATTCCTTATTTCAACAGTAAATTTCACTCAAACATTCTTTCGAAGTGTCATTTCTACGGTGCGTCCGAGACACACACATGTTTTGAAAACTAAATTTACAAATAACATAAAACTTAGTTAGATTCAAAATTAAAAAAAAAAAATCCATTCAATTTAAAATTTATATTCAATTCAGTCATATGTAAAATTTTAATAAAATTTTTTTGGGTAAAAATATTGCATAAAATTTAGTCCAATCTCAAATTCAAATACAATTTAGTTAAATGAAAAGTTTTAATGCAATTTACCTAATGTTAAAATTTCAATACAATTTAGCTAAACTTAAAATCTCAATACAATTTAGTTGAATTAAAACTTCAAATTAAATTCAGGCACATTTTAAATTTAAATATATTTTAGATGAATTTAACTAAAACTTGCTATGTTTAGAACTTAAATAAAATTTAGTTGAATTTAAAATTTGAATAAAATTTAGTGAAAATTGAAATGACATTGAAACAAAATTTATTTAAATAAAAAAGTTTTATACAATTTATTTAAATAAAAAATTTTTCAATAAAATTTAATCAAATTTATAATTTAAGTAAAATTTAGGTACATTTGATATTTAAATAAAATAAAGTTCAATTTAAAACTTAAATACAATCTGGTTAATCTGAAAATTCAAATAAACTTGAGGTAAATTAAAAATTGCTATCAAATTTTATTAAATTCAAAATTTAAATAAGAATTATTTAAGTTTTATATTTCAATAAAGTTTTGAAATAAAAAGTTTTGAAACCAATAATATTAAAAAAATGTGAATCAATATTGAAATGTAAAATTATAATTGATAGGTCCGTATAATGTAAATGAAATAATATTTTTTCACAAGAATTCACGAATTGAATATTCCAATAACACCAATTTGGTTAATAAATCGAGCGTCACTTAAATCATTTTGTATCAAATGAAAGGATTATTATTATGAATAATAATATTATTAAATAATATTATGCAAAATAATAATCGTCAGGATTATCCTATATTATGCAATATTCTAATAAATCAATTAAATTAATTTGAATAGTATGAAAAATTCAACCAGAAGGTTGGAATTCATTTTGAAATATCTATACAATTTTTAACAAAATGATCAAAATTTAGAGTTTAAACTCATTTTCTGGAAAAATACAAAATAATAAAATGAAGAAGGTAATTAAATCAAAGTAAATAAAAAACTATGGAAACTTATACTTCTAGGTACGTATATATTTATTAACATTTTTAATAATTACAATTTCAAAAGGAAAAACATATTTCATTTGTCCAGAGTTTCGTGACTTAAAAAGTTAAATGGAAACAGCGTCAAGTTTCTGAAAAATATAGACTATTGAAATACATAATTATTCTGTACATTTCTAGGGATGGATTTATTATTACTTTTATGATTACGGTTAACAAAAACTTTTTTAGTACTGAATTTAGTCCCAACCGAGTCCTAGTTTGTACAGCTTACGATAAAGAGCATCCACAGGGTTTAATGTTTTGTGTCTGCGTTTGTGGCTGAAATATAAAAAATGATGTGGTTTATAATTTGGGATTATTTTCGAAAATAATGAGCATCAATCTTCTCTTCAAAAATTTACGAGATTCGCAACTTTTTTTACTCATAAACAATGTCAATTATGTCTTAAATATTAATTTATTATTTAATATCAACATTAGAATAGTCCTTCTTTTTCAAAAAACTTATTTATGTGGTTCTCGCATCCTTCTATTATTTGAATACTCAAAAAAATAATTTCCAATTTTGAATGAAATCGGTTAATAATAACCCGCAAAGTTGATGATCACGTTAAACATTTTTTTAAAACTAATCATGAATGAATAATTTTTATATTTGTACTCACTTTTTAAATAATTTTTTATTGCTGGAACAATTTTAAACAATTGATTTCTTGTAGGTCTTATAATGAATGTGAACACTGTTATTATTTGTCTAAATAAATCTTGAACTGTTCAAACAATACTTATATGTTCAAATATATAGCTTATTGAAGAAAAAGAAAAAGCTTATTTATTTGACAATTTTTCAACTTTGGATATTTTTATGTTTCTTTTTGTTTATTATTCTTCCCTTGAAATTTTTATTCAAGTTTTCATGGTATAAAAAGAAGAAAATTGCAACCAAAATTTATCTCTAAAAATGCGTAAAATATAGTGAATTTTTTAGGACATGATTTGGTTTATCAGTGTTGAAAGTACAAATTCGTCCTTTCGGTTTAAAATTCAACTGTTTGCTTACAAATTTATCTATTTTATTAAAAATTCGTATCTTTTGGCTGAGTTTAATTTAATTTTGTTGGATTTTTTTTTTTTTTACTGAAAATGTAATTATTGAATTTTTGTGTCTTTCTTGGCAGAAAGTTAATCGTCTTGGTTGCAAATTTTTCTAATTGCTGAAAATATTTGCTTTCATTTTAGTTACAAATTAATTTTTCCAACTGAAAATTTAACGCTTCCATTTTTTTAAATTAAAAATTGACCTTTTTTAGATTAACTTCTTGGTCGAAATTTCAACTAATTTGTTAAAAATGTATTTTTTCGATTGAAGATTCATTTTCCCGGTCGACAATAGAACAATTTTGTTGGTTATTTTCTTTGTTTGTTTCAAAATTAATTTTTTAAATTGAAAATGTAACTATGAAATTCAACTTTTTGGTTGAAATTTTTTCTAATTTATTAACAATTCGTCTTTTTTGTTTGTTTGAATCAACTGTCTTTGGTTTGAAATTATCATCCTTTTTGGTTAAACATTCACCTACCTGGCCGAAAGTGAAAATTTTGGTACCAATTTTTTTGTTTTTTTTGTAAGATTTATCTTCTTCGTCGAAAATTGAACAATTTTGTTGGAAATTTGGTGTTTTATTTAATGAAATTTTTTTTAAACTCAAAATCTAACTATTTTATTTTTGGTTTAAAACTGATTTTTTTAGTTGAAAATTTAACTGCTTGGCCTAAAGTGAAAATTTTTGTACCAATTTTTTTTTTTTTTTTAAGATTTATCTTCTTCGTCGAAAATTGAAAAATTTTGTTGAAAATTTGGTATTTTTTGTTCAAAATTGATTTTTTCAACTGAAAATTTAACGCTTCCATTTTTTTATTAAAAACTGACCTTTTTTAGTTGAAAATTCAACTATTTTGTTGGGAATTCCTATTTATGTATTTTGTTGAAAATTCGTCTTTTTGGTAGAAAATTAATCTTGTTCTTTGAAAATTTATATTTTTTTGTTAAAAGTTTAATTTCTTAGTCGAAATTCAATTTAATTTGTTAAAAATGTATTTTTTCGATTTGAGATTCATTTTCCTGGTCGAAAATTGAACAATTTTGTTGGAAATTTTCTTTATTTGGTTCAAAATTAATTTTTTAAATTGAAAATGTAACTATGAAATTCAAATTTTTTGTTAAAAATGTTTCTAATTTATTGAAAATTCGTCTTGTTTCTTGTTTAAATCAACTGTCTTTGGTTTGAAATTATCATCTTTTTTGGTTAAAAATTCACCTACTTGGCCGAAAGTGAAAATTTTTGTACCAATTTCTTTTTTTAGTTGAAGATTTATCTCCTTGGTCTAAAATTGAACAATTCGTTGAAAATTTGGTTGTTTTTGTTGACAATTAATTTTTTCAAACGGAAAATCCAACTATTTTATTTTTGGTTTAAAATTGATTTTTTCAGTTGAAAATTTAACTGCTTGGTTGAAAGTTGAAGAACTTTGTTGAAATTTGGTGTTTTTGTCTGGAAATCAACAACGATAGTCTGCTGCGACTTGCACAAGTTCTTAGAGGAAAAATTAGCCAAACCATCTTTTATTGTTCAGGTAATGAAAAATTGTTTCAAAAACTAAGAAGAACATTAGTAAACATGAAGGTACCTATATAAGAATATCCAAATTTGTTGAAAAATTATTAATCAAATACGGTTTTCTTGTTTTTCTTCAATAAGCTATGTATTTAAACATATAAAAATATTTAAACAGTTAAAAAATTATTTTAACAAACAATAATATTCTTTATATTCATTTTTAAACTCATAACACTTATAATATTTACTTTTTTATGATTTCTACAAGAAATAAATTGCATAAAAACATTAAAATTGTTGAAATAATAAAAATTTAGTTAAAAAATTAGTGGAAGTTAAAAACTTACTTAGCCATTTGTTATTTTTCTTGCAGACAAGATGATTCAAGTGTGATAATTAATCTTACATTTACGTGAAACTCTTAATTAACACCCATAATAGGGCCTTAAAATTTAATCCTACTAAGAATTATGGCTGATTCTTATTTCTTAAAGTATTCTGAATAGGATCATTATAGTCCTTGGTTACGGGTTAATATTAACCGATTCGGCTCAAATTTGGAGATGATTTTCTTGGGCAAACAAAGCTAGGGATGAGAACAAAAAGATTTCAAAATTTCTTTTCACAATGTAAATAAGGGCCATCCGATTTAACATACCCGGTACATCTGGACGGATAGGTTCTCCTGGTTTACTGATAACTGATGACCAGTGTGGCCAAGTCTTGATGATACGGTAAAGAGCATCCCCAGGACTCAAAGTCTGAGCAACCTGTCTCTGTCCCAGAAGAATATAATCCTCACTAATTTTACCCAATTCAACACCCAACTGAAGGAGCTTTTTTGCAGCTTCAAGCTGATTTTTCGGTGGCATAAAATCATCAAAATTTCCAATGAAAGATACGCCAATACTGATATTGTTGTAATGAAATGTATGTGCTCCTTCGTAATCCCAATCGCGGCCAACATATGCCCGACCATCACCACCAAGAAGAAAATTGTAGGCTATGTCCGACCAATGATTTGATTCCATGTGATAGGTTTGCATATTTTTTATTCTTTTTGTGCAGACAGACTTTGTGTAGCAAAAATCAGTAACAGTGTGGCTGATAAAAACGTATTTCACAGGCATGGTCAATCTTTCTAAAGGTTTTTTTGGTAGGAGAGCATGCCACTCTTCTCGTGAAACTAAACGAAAATCTACATCATAAAAATTGGTGTGTCATAAAAATAGAAATAATTTTTAGCAAGTGAATAATTTTTTAAGATATGCAGTGCATACCAATATTAATCGGTGAATTTGTTTTTGTAGCTTCTACTGAACTTCCGAGAACTGTTGACACGGTAGTTACAGTTATAATAAAGATAGCAGAACATGCCCATGATGAAATCATTTTTCCTGTAAAAATTAATGTTGAAATACCAAGAGATATTGAAAGTAGTATAGTTAAGAAAATAAGTTAATGAATATATTTTTTACAGAAGAGTCTCACATATTTCTGTATCTCTTATTTCCTATTACCTTTATTTTCCGTCGGCTGTACACGGTTATTTCCATTTGCGCAGTTCCGGAAACTCCCACCACGGTCCCGTTATATAATCCTCCGCGTCAGAGGGTGACCAATTAAAAAAAAAGAGGCTCGGAGAGGGGGCAGCCTTGAATTGAGTACTTTGACATGCCGTCATGGGAATACGTCTCACGACGTTTTCGAGAAAATATTATAAACGTAAAGGTCATAAAAGTACAAATAGTAATATTTCTCAAGTGTAGAATCTATTTTCTCAGTCATGTTCCATTTTTTGTCGATTCACGACCTTTCAGTTTCACGAAATAAACTAAGATATCCTAAATTTCATGTTAAAGGTACTTTAACCTCAAATTTCGGACAGTTGCTTAGTGAACCTGAAAGTTCTGCAACCGATAAAAGGATGAAGAAACAGAATTGCGCAAATGAATTCTACACTTGAAAAGATTACTATGCAGACCTTTATAACTTACTTTCACGTTTGGGAGATTTTCTCCAAAAAGTCGTATGCAGTTGCAGTACCATGAACTAATCTTCCTCAATGCTGGCATTTCCACCAATCGATGTCATGCCACAAAACTCACTATTCCGCGAAATATTTGAGTCGTTTTTTGATTCTATAATATTGCTTTTAGGTTGGCAAATTGTAGTACGTCAACAAAAACACTTGAAATATACTTGAAAAACACTCATGCATGCATGCAGGCTAATTAACCGCAACTTTTTCAACTGCGCAATAAGCCGAGACCGCCTGAACCGTTTTCACTTGCAATGCATTATATTGCGTAATATACGCGACTGACTAATCGCGCACTCGGCCCTTTCGAGGCGAGAGGAATCTTGAGTGTGTTTATTTGTATAATTATTGATTTCAAATCACCCGCGCTTTTCAGCTGAAACAGTAGCGACAGGCGGCGCATCGATACAAGAACGGGGCAGCCAATGAACGCCGTTGATAAAAATAAACTGCCGAATAGCGGTAACGGTGGGAGGGACCCCCTCCAACTCAGAAATAAAAGAATCGTTTCGTTTCAAGGTCAGGAAAAAGGCGAGTTTTTACTGTATTTGTATTCATTTGAGATTTCATTTGCTTTCATTATAAGAAGGCGAAAATAAGCATTACACAATCGAAAAATGGTGACTTCATTATTTCTATACTTCCATGTTAAAAAACGTGTTTTGGCATCGGAGTGGCAGTTTCAACGATCACTCTGATTTAGGACGTCTAAAAGAACCACTTTGCTTTTTGAGTTGACCTCTCATTTTTATTACACATTATAGCCAATCAAGTGGCACACAGGTTTAATAACACAGGACCAATCAAGGTCAGTTCAAGGTCAAGTTTACAAAATATATCGCTAACTAATTAAGTCAGGGTACCCATAGGTTTTCGGTGTCGCTGAATTTAAATCCGTTGTCCGTTTGGTCTCATCAAGTCAGGGTAAAAGTCAGTTCAAGGTCAAACTTACAAAATTCATCGCTCACTAATTACGTCAGGGTGCCTATAGGTTACCGGGGTCGCTGAATTCAAATCCATTTTCCGTTTGGTCCCAACAGGTCAGAGTCAAAGTCAGTTCAAGGTCAAGCCCACAAATCTCAATCCTGCAAACCTCAAACCCACACAAACCAAACCTATTTACCCCAAGTCCAAAAGTGTCAAGCCTACAGACCCAAAGCTCACAATCCCTTTGTCACAAATTCATCGTCTCACAAACGCACTGGGGGTTTTGAGTTTGTAGTTTAAGTACGCGGGTTTAGCTTTGTGGATTTGAGATTGAGTTTTATAATATCTTGATTGAGCACAATATATGATTAATTCAATATCTCTGGTTGTATTTTTCTGTACATCTTCGGTTACTACCTTAATGTGTTTAGGTAAGTAAGTTTAGTGAGTAAGTTTTATTTATAAATGAGCAAGTTTTATCTAAAAGCGTGTTTCTATTCAGTGTAAATTTTAATCAGTTCTAGTTTTTGGAAGTATACTTTGAAACCAGCTTGCTGATTCCTCTTACGATGCCACCTTGGCATATGCGAGAAACATTTTGTGTCGTATATGGTAGATTCATTGTACCTAAAAATAGAAAGTCTCTAGCAGTTGCTGTAAAAAATATGTTTATCAATTGTTATGGTAGCTCAAAAGAAATTCTTGATCATTCTTGGATTCCTTTAATTTGCTTGTGCAGGACTAAAGTTTTCAATTCAAAAAATGTACATGCTTTGATTCACTCTGTTATTGATTTTGTTACGTATCCAGTATTTACTAGCAACTTTGACACATACAGGTTTGTGGGAAGGAATAAATATAATTATAATCAGGAAAATGTAAACGATGCAGAGAGTATGGAAGAGTCAGAAAATCAAGAAGATAGAGAAGACAATCTAGAGGAAGAATTCGTATCTGACAGTAAAATTTTACAAAAAGAATACTTCAATCAAGAAAAACTAAGCGATCTTATTCGAGATCTAGGTCTTTCTAAGGAAAGCTCAGAACCTAACACTAAGATTACTTTTTACCCTGATCGAGCTAAACCTTTTAGACAATTTTTACTGACGAATGGCGACTATTTATAGACTCGTCTACACGAGGTTTGAAACGTATTTTATTGCATAATGGTAATAAATATGCACCTCTGCCAGTTGCACACTCTGTTACACTCGGCGAAAAACACGAGACTCTTGAGTTTCTGCTTAAGAAATTGAATTACACTAGCCACAAATGGCAGCTTTCTGGAGATTTTAAAATAATAGCAAACATGCTGGGAATGCAGAGTGGATTCACAAAATTTCAGTGTTTCATTTGCGAATGGGATAGCTGAGCTCGTGAGAAGCATTATGAACAGAAAAAGTGGGTTCTTCGAAAAAATCCTAATACAGGATCATTCAGTGTTATAAATAAACATAAGTGGTTCCAAAAAAAGTATTGTTACACCGTTTCATATAAAACTCGGCTTAGTAAAACAAGATGCTAAGGCAATGGGAAAAACGGAAAGTAATGCTTATAAGTATATTTTTGAAAAGTTTCCTAAAACTTTCCGATGCTAAAATAAAAGGAGTATTTGACGGTCCGCAAATTAGAACTCTGCTAAGAGATAATGAATTTGAGCGAAGAATGACTAAAGATAAAAAAGAAGCATGGTAAAGTGTCAGGGAAGTTTGCTCCAATTTTTTAGGAAATCATAAAAACCCTGGGTACAAAGAAATGGTTGCTAATTAGATTAAAATTTTTGAAAATTCGGGGTATTTGATGAATTTAAAACTCCGGTTTTTAGGTCGTCATATAGATCGTTTTCCTGAAAATTTAGGTGACTTGAGTGAAGAGCAGGGAGAGAGGTTTCATCAGGACTTCAAAGAGATGGGACAAAGATATCAAGGAGTATGAGATACTCACATGATGTCTGCCTATTACTGGTGTCTAAAAAGGGATACGAAGACCAGTCACAAACGTAAGAGTATTCGAAGATCATTTGAGAAAAAAACGCGTTCTGTAGAAAAAAAATCGTTTTAAATAAGCATCATGTCTTTGTTTATATACAGTATCATGATTTATACATCACATAAACCTGACGTTGGGGCCCCCGCGACCGTAACGGGTAAGTTTTGAAAGAAGTGGTACCTCCACGTGGTTCAGAATGGGTAACACTGAAACCACTTCAACTTAATTAAAAGCGTTTTTCTACAAATTGTACATTTGTGGATTTGGAGTTTGTAAGCTTGGCATCTCTAAGCTTGAAGTTGTAGGCTTGGGCTTTGTAAACTTGCACTTTGTGAGCTAGAAGTTATGGGCTTGAGGTGTTAGTATGCTTGGGGTGTGTGGGTTCGGGGTTCATTGGCTCAGGGTTTGTATGTGTAGCCTTCAGGTTTGTACGCTTGAGGCTTGTGGATTTGACCTTGAACTGAATTTCATCGAGAACTTGAATTGACTATGACCATGACCTGATGGGACCAAAAAGACAACGGATTTGAATTCAGCGACCCTGAATACCTATAGGTACTATAGGCTGATAGAAATCCGACCTCCAGGATCCAAGGAAGAGGAAAAGAAAACGGATGAGCACAAGGCGAAAGTAAGGGAGAAAAAAATAAATCGAGAAGGTATGGGGAATGGAAAAGAAAAGGACTCATGGTGCTGGATGATGAGTGGTTGAGGTAGTGACGCCTGTCACGGATCACGAGATGGCAGCGAGTGAGACAAAAATTAGTTTGAAAGACACTTGTGATTATTCGAAGAGAGCAGAGCGTATGCTTTCACCCTCCGCGACTGCTTACAAGCAACTGATTATCTTTGCTGAATAATTTCTGCTCGCAGGTGGCTGCTGGCTCGAGCACCGTCGGCAGGAAGGAGAGTGGACCTTGCAGCCTCACCATTGGCTGGCTCTCGGAAACCGAGAGCAGGAAAGACGTGGAGGGGAGCCGACCACGCTTCCGCCCAACGGCCTCCGTGCGTCGAGCGCTCGAGCCCAAGTGTGCATCTGAAATACTGTTTTCTAATTCCTAGAGAATAAAAAAATATAAAACCTATTTATTCTCATTTTCATTTTCCACTTTTTTTTGTTTTTAATAAAATGTGAAACGCTTTCCCCTGACCAGGCAGAGGGAATCCTGAACATTGAGGGAATTCAAGTAATTTCAGGAATATTAAAGAATATAAGGAATTCGGAAAATACAAGGAAGTTAAAAAATCAAAAGTATTAAATGAATTACAAAGAATACAAAGAACTGTAATGCGTGATAAAAACGAGGAACCAATTCAAAAAGCTTAGTTAGACGTACCCACTGAGATAGGTTCTCTTTAAAAAAGAGGTCTTGATTTATACACTTATTATTTATCAACAAAATCGTCATAAATACATCACCAGAAAATCGAGTTTATTTACAAGTTTTCTGTTAATAAATATGTGTAAAAATTACTGATAAATATATTTTCTACTTGTAACATGCAAGAAAAGGGGAAAACTTACGTGACAATATTCTCTGCTGATAAATTCCTATCTTTTCTTTCAGTACTGAGTTTATGCAATCAGTAGTACGTATTTCAAGAAAAATGACTGAAGACTAAAACTTTATCAGAGCTTTAAAACTGAAGTGTGCCATGTGCATGAATGACAATTCTCTTATCAACAAGATTATATTGTCGTAGGGGAATCCCAATCTTATTTAAGGTTTCGATAACAATTTCAATATTTGTTCAATTGCAAAACACAGCTCGAATGATAATTTATTTAGTAGACAATAATTTACAAGCGAGTTTACAAATTCTCTTTATTTTTTTTGAGTTTACAATTATATAAATTTTATCTGGCAGTTTAGATTAATTTTATTTTTAATAATACCGTTTGAACAAAGAACAAATTTGTTAAAGTTCTTCAGTTTGCGTATTTTTTTCACAAAAAACGCAAACATTTTTCAAAATTCTTAAATTTATTAGAGACAGACAGCTTGATTGAATACTAAATTTTTTCAGAAAGAGACACAGAACTCTGACGCAATAATTTAAAAAAATTATCAAACTCACGACTTCAAAAGAGATTGGATTTTTTTTTAAGCAATTTATAACATTTTTATGATTGTGAATGTTGCCATTAGAAGATCCATAAATTAAATTGTAGAAAAATTACGTTTCATTCAGCTGGGTTATAATTTGTAATTTACATAATAATATTATATGTATCTAGTAATATTAGTATTATCATTGACTGTAATAACCATAAAGTTACGAAATAATAACAAATGAATAAACAAATTCAGTTAAATCATTCAAAAATTACCAAAATCCTACTATGATTGTATAAACTTAGAAATAAAAGTTTTCCAACCTGATATTTCAAAGGTATTAAAAATAAACTTTAATTTTTATTTAAACTGTTATTGTTTAGTCTATAAATGATTCGAATGCCTATTTATTTATCACAGGATTCGCAGTCATTTTTCTGTTGAAAATTCAACCATTTTGTTGAAAATTCGTATTTTTGAATTAAAAATTCAATAATTTGATGGACATTTTTGTTCTGTTTTGGTTTTGAATTCATATTTTTTGTAGAAAGTTGATCTTTTTTGGTTGAACATTAACGTTTTGTGGAAAATTTACTTTTTCGAATTCAAAATTCAACCGTTTTGTAGAAAATTTGTATTTTATGCTGGAAAATTCAACAATCTGGTAAAAAATCAACTACATGGTCTAAAGTTGAACTACTTTGATAAACATTAATTTTTTTTAGTTTAGGATTCATTATTTTAGTTGGAAAATTTTGTTGTTGTTGCAAATTTAACTGTCTTGTTAATAATTCTTTTTTTTTTTTAATTAATTTTTTCAATTGAAAATTTTAGGATTTCATTTTTGGTTAAAAAATCTTGTATTTCGTTAGAAATTCGACCTTTTTGGTAGAGAATTAATTATCTTGGTTGGAATTTTTTGTTGTTTCTCTAAAATCCCTGCATCTTGCTAAAAACTCGACTTTTTTGTAGAAAATTAATCCTCTTGATGGAAAGTTTAACTAGTTGCTTGAAATGTATGTATTTTGTTCAAAAGTCGACTTTTTAGTAAAAAAAAAACAATTTTCTGTTAAAAAATAAACTGTTTAAAAATTCCACTCACTGGTTGAAGAATAAACTACTTTTTTTTTAAATTAATTTGTTGGGTTGAAAATTTATAATTTTAGTCGTAAATTTAGTCGTCTGGTTGAAAATTGAACTACTTTGGTCAAAATTCGTTTTTTGGTTGATTTTTAAATTTTCAACTAAAAATTTAATTATTTCATTGAATATTAGCTATTTCATTAACACTTCAAATATTTTGTAGAAAATTTGTTCTTTTTGACTAAAAAATTCAACAGTTTGGTAAAAGATTTAACTCTTTTGTAGAAAATTCATTTTTTAATATGAAATTTATTTTTATTTGGTATAAAATAGTTGAGAATTAAAATAGTTGATTAAAAATTTATATATTTTGTTACTAATTTATCATTTGGGTAAAAAAATTAATTTTCTTTGTTGAAAATTCATCTATTTGGTTAAAAATTTATGTATTTCGTCGAGAATTTTTCCTCTTCAATAGAAAGTTAATTTTTTTGGTTGAAAATTCATCTTTTTTGTTGATAATAATTTATTTAATGGTTGAAAGATTATTTTATTAGGTTGAAAATTAATTTTTTTTACTAAAATTCATCTGTTTTATTTTTGGTTAATAATTCATTTCTTTGTTTAGACATCCGTTTTTTTTGTTTGGAAATTTATTTTTCTAGCAGGAAATACAACAATTCTATTTTTGGTTGAAAATTGATCTTTTTTCGATCAAAATAATATATATTTTATTGAAAATTGGTCTTTATTGGTTTATGGTTCAAAATTCAACTATTTGATTTAAAATAAATATTTTTTGGTTAAATATTCATCATTTTAGTTAAAAATTTAATGTAGAAAATTCAATTTTTTTTGTAAAAAATTCTCATTTTCTACTTCTGTTGAAAATTCCTCTTTTTCGTTTAAGAATTAGTCTGTTTTGGTTGAGAATTCAACAAATTTGTTGGAAATTCTTATTTTTTGGTTTCATCCATCTTTTTCTGATTGAAAATTTAAATATTTTTTGGCTTAAATATCAACTATTACACTTTTTGTTAATAATTCATTTCTATCACCAATGATGCATCACTTTGGTTGAAAATTCAACTATTTTGTTAAAATTACCTTTTTTCTAGGTTGAAAATTAACTGTTTTGAATGAAAACTCAATTCTTCCATTTTTGTTCAAAAATGTATCTTTTTGAATTAAAAACTAAGATTTTTGTTTGAAAATTATTGAATTTTATGTTTGTCTTACGTACTTTTTGTTTTAAATAAAATTAGAAAAAAGCATTTTTTTTTGCAATAACATTATTGATCACCTAGGTATAAGGTTATTTTTAAACCTAAAAGAAAAATTTATAACGTCAAGGTAAAATGAAAAATTGGTCAGGGAAAAGTCAGGCAAAGTCAGGGTTTTTCGAAATTGGTATTTTGTAACAACCCTGATGTTAGTGTATATTTTTTATAATTTTCTCCAAGTTTTACATGAATTATTTGTTATTGTTTGCAGGTGGCCCGGATGCACTGGATCCAGAAAAATGCTAGTCATTTTTATTTCATATTTGGTGCACAATTCGAGTCAGCTCTGGTAGGGTTACGTGAGTAATATGGCCGTCAGATAAGCGTACGGTAATAGGTTGGTTATTCAACAATATTGGACGGAAAATAGTTTGAAATTTTATTGTTCCAATCATTTGACCATTTCTTATTACTGGAACACCAGGAGAAATTTGGGGTCTTGTAGGAAGAGAACGAGGAGCAGCAGGAGCAGTAGGAGCAACAGGAGCAATAGGAGCAGCAAAAGCAGCAAGAGCAGGAACTGGATGAGCAGGAACAGCAGGATGACGATTTTCGACTTCCGGGTTCCAGATCTGTGAACTTAATTCTGCAAAAAGACAATAAAAACATGTAAATTTTATTTTAATACAATATTAATTTTCCAAATTTGTTCATTAAAAGGCTTTTTTACATGCATGGTGGGATATTTAATATTTCACCTAGATTATCATCATATTTATAATATTTCAAGTTATTTTTTCTTGATTTTGGTGATTCTTTTTGTGAATTTACTATAACAACATTTTAGAGAATTGAAAATTACACTCCGTTATCTGAAATTTCTGGTGAATTTGTTAATATTAATAACCAAATACAAAAAAAGTCACTTTTTGCAAGAAAAATTTATTATTTCCAAAATTTTTTGTTGTGTTTATATTGAACTTGGTATATTTAGGTTCAATATGGCGGATCCAATATGGTGGATCAAATTGGTGAAATTAACTCTGATTGTAACTGTAGATTTAGTATTGTAATATAATTAGTACATAGAGTTTTTTGGAGTTGCTGATTACAAATGTGCTATCAGACTTCTGAAATTCAAGATGGCTGATTCAATATGGCGAAAGAGTTTTAAATGAATCAATGCATTTTCATGAAACATGGCATCTATAGGTTTTTGTGGTTTCTGATAACAAATCTGAAGTCAGATTTCAAAAATTCAAAATGACGGATCCAATATGGCAGAATAATTTTGACAAAATTGGTGCATTCCCATAAAACTTGTTACTTGGGTGTTTTTGGTATTGCTGATTACAAATCAGAAATGGGTTTTCAGAAATTCATAATGCAGGATCCAATATGTCGAATGAAACTGGTAAATCATCAAAGGAGCAACCAAACCTCCAGATGTCCAGTTTTATGGAAATCCAATAATTTTTTGACAACTTGAGCGCCATATTGGATCGGCCATTTTGAATGTTCAAAAACTGACTTCAAATTCGTGATCAGAAAACTGACTTCAGATTCTTGTTGAGAGACCCCAAAACCCCCAAAACGCCAAGTTTCATGAATATACAATTAGTTTTTGAAAACTAGTCCGCCATATTGGATCCGACATTTCGAATTTTTTATTCTGACTACAGATTCAGTATCAGAAGCCCCAAAAAACCTAAGATGCTAAGTTTCATGAAAATCCATTAATTTTTTGGAAACTCGCCCACCATATTAAATCCGCCATTTTTAATTTTTGAAACCTGACTTAAGATTGATTGACAGAGGCTCCGAAACCCCCAAAATGCCGAGTTTTATGAAAATACAGTAATTTTTTGAAAACTTGTCCAAGTTTCATAAAAATCTATTATTTTCTTAAAACTTGTCCGCAATTTTGAATTTTTAAAAACTGACTTCAGAATCGTGATCTGAGACCGCAAAAGCCTTCAGATGCCAAGTTCCTTGAAGATTAATTGATTTTTTGAAAACTTGACCCCCATGTTGGATCCGCCATTCTGCATTTTTAAAATCTGTCTTCTGATTGGTTATCAGAGGCCCCAAAACCCCCAAAATGCCGAGTTTCATGAAAGTACAATAATTTTTTGAAAACTTGTCCACCATATTTGATCCGCCATTTTGAATTCTTGAAAACTGACTGCAGATTCTTGATCAGAGACCCCAAAAACCCACATATGACAAGTTTCATGAAAATCCAATAACTTTTTGAAAATGCGTCCGCCATATTGGATCCGCCATTTTCAATTTTTTACATCTGAATTTAGATTCGTTATAAGAGGCCCCAAAACCCTAAGATGCCAAGTTTCATGAAAATCCATTAATTTTTTGAAAACTCATCCGCCATTTTGAATTTTTGAAATTTGACTTCAGATTGGTTAACAGAAGCCCCGAAACCCCCAAAATGCAGAGTTTCATGAAAATCCATTAATTTTTTTAAAACTCATCCACCATATTGGATCCGCCATTTTGAATTTTTAAAAACTGACTTCAGATTCTTGATCAGAGACCCCGCAACCCCCCATATGCCAAGTTTAATGAAAATCCATTGATTCTTTAAAACTTGTCCGCCATATTGTATCCGAGATTTCGAATTTTTCAATCTGACTTCAGATTCGTTACCAGAGACCCCAAAAACTTCCGGATTCCAAGTTTCATGAAAATCTATTATTTTTTTGAAACTTGTCCGCAATTTTGAATTTTTAAAAACTGACTTCAGAATCGTGATCCGAGACCGCAAAAACCTCCAGGTGCCAAGTTTTTGAAGATTCATTGATTTTTTTAAAACTCGTCCCCCATTTTGGATCCGCCATTTTGCATTTTTCAAATCTGTCTTCTGATTGGTTATCAGAGGCCCCAAAACCCCCAAAATGCCGAGTTTCATGAGAATACAATAATTTTTTGAAAAATTGTCCACCATATCGGATCCGACATTTTGAATTTTTAAATCTGACTACAGATTCGGTATCAGAGGCCCCAAAAAACCTAAGATGCCAAGTTTCATGAAAATCCATTAATTTTTTGAAAACTCTTCCGATATATTAAATCCGCCATTTTGAATTTTTGAAATCTGACGTCAGATTGATTAACAGAGGCCCAGAAACCCCCAAAATGCCGCGTTTCATGAAAATACAATAATGTTTTGAAAACTTGTCCGCCATAGTGGATGCGCCATTTTGAATTTTTAAAATATGGCTTCAGATTCGGTATCAGAAGCCCAAAAAAAGCCAAGATGCTGAGCTTCATGAAAATCCATTAAGTTTTTGAAAAATCGTCCGCCATGTTTAATCTGCCATTTTGAATTTTTTAAATATGACTTCAGGTTGGTTAACAGAGGCCCCAAAAACCCCAAACTGCCAAGTTTAATTAAAATCTATCAAATTTCTGAAAATTTGTCCTCCATATTGGATCCACCATTTTGAATTTTTTAAATTTGTTCTCAGATTGATTATCAGAGGCCCCAGAAAACCCCAAATGCCGAGTTTCATGAAAATCTAATAATTTTTTGAAAACTTGCGCGCCATATTCGATTCGCCATTTTGAATTTTTTTAAACTGACTTCATATTCGTGATCAAAGACCTGAAAACCCCCAATATGCGAAGCTTCATGGAAATTCATTAATTTTTTAAAAATTCGTTCGCTATATTGGATCCGCCATTCTGAATTTTTTAAATATGACTCAAGACTCATTATTAGAGGCCCTAAAATCCCCACGACGCCAAGTTTCATGAAAATATATTAATTTTTTTTAAACTAGTCGGCCATATTGGATCCGCAATTTCGAATTTCTTAAAACTGACTTCAGATTCTTGATCAGACCCCAACACCCCCATATGCCAAGTTAATTGAAAATCTATTAATTTTTTGAAAACTCGTCTACCATATTGGATTTTCGATTTTGAATTTTTTAAATCTGACTTAAGATTGGTTAACAGAGAGCCCGAAACCCCAAAATGCCGAGTTTCATGAAAATAAATTAATTTTTTGAAAACTTCTCCGCCATATTGTATCCGTCATTCTGAATTTTGTAAATCTGATTTGAGATTCGTTATAAGAGGCCACAACATCCTAAAATGCGAAGCTTCACGGAAATTCATCAATTTTTTGAAAACTCGTCCGCCATATTGGATCCGTCATTTTGAATTTTTTAAATGCGTCTTCAGAGTGGTTACCAGAGGCGCCAAAACCTCAAAATGCCGAGTTTCATGAAAATAAATTAATTTTTTGAAAACAATTCTGCCATATTGGATCCGCCATTTTGAATTTCCAAAAACTGACTTTATTTTCTTGATCAGAGACCCCAAACCCCTACATACCAAGTTCAATGAAAATCCATTAATTTTTTGAAAATTTTTTCGCCATATTGGATCCGCCATTCTAAATTTGTTAAATCTGACTTCATATTCGGTACCAGAGGCCTCAAAAACTTCAAGATGCCAAGTTTCATGGAAATCCATTAATTTTTTTAAAACTTGTCCGCCATATTAAATCCGCCATTTTGAATGTTTAAAATCTGACTTCAGATTGATTTACAGAGGCCCCAAAATGCCGAGTTTCATGAAAATAAATTAATTTTCTGAAAACAATTCTGCCATATTGGATCCGCCATTTTGAATTTTCAAAAACTGACTTTATTTTCTTGATCAGAGACCCCAAACCCCTACATACCAAGTTTAATGGAGATCCATTAATTTTTTGAAAACTTTTCCGCCATATTGGATCCGCCATAT
>JAABKJ010003737.1:0-25468 GCA_011634705.1 Andricus grossulariae | reverse complement strand
ATATGCATCGAAAACAATTGCCAAAACTGAAACATAAGCAGCCGCGTTCGGATGCTCTACTCAAGCGCTCAGCTCTCAACGCGCTTTTGCTCGAAGCTCTCAAAAGTATAGAAAGACTCCGAATTTCTGTATGAAATTTCTAAATATATAAGTTGTCGAAAAATGCAAAGAAAAATAATCGATTTTTCAAATGTGGGATAGTAGAATGACCCCTTAAGTGACGTTTGACTTTCATAACAAGTGTAAATGTGCTCGCCTTTCTATGCCCGCTTACAAATTGCCTCCAGGCACGCTTTAATAGCTATTATTTCAGATTAGAAAACTGCTGGGAATGTGCCCAGTGATGTTGTTATCTCAACCCTGAGCTTCTTCCCATAGATTCCAGCCCCTATTTCCAAGGAGACTTTAAAATCATATGTTTACCAAACGAGACCTCCAGGTGTAAATAATTCTTCCCTTCTCCCTTCATCATGCCACTCTCCTCTTTTAGGAAAAATGGCCTTGAAGGGTTTTATGAAGGATAATTTCCGCAACAGAACATAAATTTGTATAGCGCTCACTGATATTATGTAGATCTGTTACCTGAACATCACTAAAGTTGCATCAGTGATCACTAAGCAGAAAACCCTGTGGAGGCTTTCTAGATGTTTCATAATACTGATTAGTTCAGTCCTTGGCTTCCAGATCGTTGATGCATATGGTATTATGGGTCTGATTTTAATATTATATAGCCAGTAAGTATTCCTGGGTTTTAAGCCCCATTGCGTAAACATGGAGTTTCCAAGTTAAGTTAGGGTCAAATATTACAACGTTTGCTGTACCATTGCTCTACTATGTTGAGCGCTGACGCTTGCTGCATTAGACCGATTTATCAATTGGCGTCTCAACCTGTTCCCAGCAGCTCCACTTAAGTCCTTACCTCCCGCTACGCCAGCCGTTTTTCCAGAATGTTCCCCATTTAGAGATTCCGGAGTATGCTCTAAGAGTCCTTCGGTTATTTCCATCTTCTCACGAGAAGATGCATCTTCCAAAGGGTCATTGCCGACAACCCTGGGTGTTTTGTTTTTGATTTTGGAAGTATTTGATCAATCTCTACAGAGCCTAACTTGTAGAGATAAGGCAATTTTACTCTGAGAGATATCCATTCAGCTCTCGATACGGTAGTTCGTGGAATTTACGCTGGTACTTCCATCCTACTAACCACGAACTCTTTCCCATTAGGGACATGCTCAGGTCCGGACTCGCCTTCTCGTTGGGCAGGAAAAATTAATTCTCTACCGGAAGTAGTAGTCGAGTTTACACGTCCCTTAGAGGAGGTCAAAACCAATCATTTTAGTTTCCTTTCTAGGCCAAATTTTACATAATATAGAAAGACTTCTGAGTTAAACTGATATTGTCAGAACTTATTGGTCAAACGAGAAGCCTGCTACGAATCACAGTCAAAGAACATAGGTATAAACAAACAAATGAAAAATATCATAAGTTTATTAGCAAACAATTAACGCAAGAACACCGAAGCGGCTCCAGTTTTATAAAGTGGGATGAAGTAGAAATATTACATTTTGGACCTAATGGGTATAAACGTGCCTTTGCTCAAATGGTTTATTTATATTTATGTTTTTATATATTTATATTAATTTTATTTCTTCCTAAAATAAGATGATTGAAATGGTAATTGAATAACAAGTTTTCACTCAATTCATCTCGAACACCAATACCATTATTTTACAGTTTTTACTAATAGATTCAGTCCATAAATAACAAATGTAAAACCTTTCTACAGATATCAAATTATCTTTTTACTTATTTCTCTATACATTTTTTTCCTTCTCATTCACATTATCGACCTTTTTCAAACCTAATCTATTATATATTTCCTAGTTTGACCTTTAGTTTTCTTATTAACATGGAATTAAAACACTAAGAATTAAAGAATTTAAGGACTTTTTATAATAAAAATATACTTCACTCCGTTCTGTTTTATGTTTTGATTAATTCTTAGCGTATCCTTACTAATTATTTAAGGTCTACTATACATATATTTATATTCCGATTTTATCACAATATTTTTAGATATTACACTTTAATATGTTTTCTGCAGATCGGATTAGGAAAATCAGCTTGGTTCCGAAACTTTATAGATTATCTTATTAAATTTAAATTAATGATTAGTCTTGAAGATGTCGTTTTTCTGAAGTTCTCTTACCTTAAATTTGTCAATTCTATGTTTGCCCATACTTAAGAAATAAAAAAATTTTATTCTACTTCGAAATTCAACAATCATGTATTTTTTATTCAAACATTTGTCCTCGTATTTGATCTATAAATCTGTGGTAATATATTCTCGGTATATATTTTCGAAAAACACCATATTCTTAATAAATTAAACCGTTATTTAATCATATTTCATGTTAGAACATGGCTTTTTTCACCTGCTGCCTTTTTCATATTTTGGTGAATTTAGGTAATGTTTCGTTTCTTGCCAGTGATTTGGATCCGTTACTGCGGGGGGTACCGGCAGTGGAGATACAATATTCGTAGTTATCTTTTATCACAATTAATCGATCTCGATATTCGACTGAATTTCTCTTTTCAAAATCCACCCATAAAATTGCACGGATGAAAAAGTTGCGCGTGCGCAGCTTCGAGCTAAGATACTTCAGAAACAGGCTGCACGGTGCTTAAAATCGCTGAGCTGTGGCGCCATCTCACACCGTTTTGGGGTAGCCCTTAGTCTGTTTCAAAGTGATAGGCTATTTCAGAGCAGTCCGTGTATAGCTTTCGAGGTGGCTGTTGGAAAAAATAGCATGTGACACATGTGCACACAGGCAATTGCTACTCTTGTGATTGCTGCGTTTACCTTTACCTCCGAGGTTGATTTAATATTTGTTTATTTTTCGCTAGTCTACTTTATTATATTTTTTCTAGTATCTTTTCGAGGGTTTCTTCTTGAAATTCTCCTTGGATTTCTTCGAGATTTTCTTCTTGGAATTCTTCTTTGGCTAGAATTTTTTCAAAATTTTCTTCTTCACTGCATGAGTTCGACGTAGAAATAGTATATTACGACCCAAGGCCAGAAAGTTGGGTTTCCGGGCGTGTGTGATATAAAGGCCGAGGCGATGCCGACGCCTCATATCACGCACGCCAGGGCATCCAATATTTCTGGCCGTGTGTCGTATACTATTTTTCTTCATCCGAAGCCGAAAGTACGTAGTGCCACCGCACCGCTGCTCTCGGTCAGCTGAGCGGATGCATGGGATTCGGTCGCCCGCCCGACTTTTGCAAAGCCGAGGCGGAGCCGAGGTTTTGCTGGTCGGGGCGGGCATCAAAAACACATTTTTTATTTTTACCTAATACTCCTTCCTCGTCCTCGGTTTTGTGCCGACTTTTTATGCACAAAAATCGCACTAACCTTAAATCATCAGTTTTGAGGTTGAACACACCGACGCTCTCTTTTTTCCATTCACCTGTCAAGATCAATTTTTTTCGGAGGCTAAGTACACAATAACACAATACTGAGTGAGCGTTGCTACGTCAGCCAGCCACAAAAATCTCGCAGCCAATCAGAGATCGCGTTAACTCTAACAGGCCGCAAGAGCCACTGTTCCCAGACATAAATGCAGCCGGGAAAACGTACTTTCGGCTAGGGGACGAAGAAAAATATATTTAATCATCTTGATTATCATCTGCTAGGATTTTTATATCTCTTAATTTCTTGGAATTCTTTGGCCTTTTTATCGATATTTCTACTTAGTAAATACTCGAAATCTGAGTGAACTTCAGACTCAGAATTAATTTTTTTATTAATAATTTTTTTTTTCTCTAAAATTGTTGTCCCTTTTTTGTCATTACTTTTATGCATTGGATTAATATTTTTAGTATCATCCTTTTGTTCTTTGCCTTGGTTTCTTGGTATTACATTTCTTTGTTGCTTTAACTGATTCATAATTATCGTTGCTTTTTGAGGCGATGTCTCTGTTTGATTCAATTATTTCATACTTGTGCGAGTTTACACAGAGGAAAATCAACTGCATCTAGAAATGTCAGAATAACGTTTACACGAAGCACTCCGCGGATAGGGTGCAAAAATAATAAACATCAATTTAAACAAGAAAAGTTCAATTATTGTACCTTATTCACTGACTACAATACTTAAAACCAGCAAGAGTCACCAATTATACCACGATAGTTAACTTGAGAGCAAAAAGTCATGATAACTAGAACTCAAAGTAATTACGAAAGCGTAGACACGGGATGGTAACCTGATCCGTGGGTAGAGTGATACTGAAGCACCCCTCATCCGACCTAAATACGCTGTACACTAGGTGGACGATAAGAGACCCAGGGTCGTACACAAACTCGACGTCACCCACGACCGCGGAAGTAAGAAGATCTCGATGAAATCTCGGACATACTGCTTATAATTACATTTAAAACGAGAATATATGTTTAGAGACTTGATGAGTTGGATATTTTTTTTTGATTATATTTTGATAGTTTCAATAAGTTCTTATTATTTTGAGTGTTCTCTAAAGTAATTTTTTCAAAATTGTTGTGTTCCTTTTCGTGAGTTTCGAAGTATAGACTTTTTACTTCTTGATGTCCTTGTGAATGTTGAAAATAGCAGATTTGATGAGATTTAGGAAAATGGATGTTCTTGTCTGAAAGATAGATAGCTGTTTACATAAGTTATAATTTCTTTTTCGTTAAAATAAATTGGGTTTCATGAAAGGGCATCTGCGTTGAAATTCGTTTTTTCGGCTTTGTAAGTAGCATCAACATCATATTCGCAAGTCTTAATCGCTATCTTGATACAAGTGAGCGAAGATCGTTAGAGTTTTTTTTAAATAAACAAGAGGTTTATAATACTTGACGAGGGTGAATTTATGACCATGGAGATAAGAACGAAAATTTGTTACACTATCTACAATTGCGAGTGCTTCTTTCCGATAAGTGTTGTACGTTTTTTCTAGTGTCGGTCAAAGCACGTGAAGCGTATCAAATTGTTTACCTTTTCTTACTTTCCCTTGTGATAGTATACCTCCTATTTCAAATACAGTAGCGTCAGTTAATAAAATGAAAGGTTGAGAAAAATCTGGTCTTATTAAGAGTGTGCCTTTGCGCAATAGGAGTTTTAAAGTATTCAAAGCTATCTGTAGTTTTTCGGTCCAGACGAATGGTATGTTTTGTTTCAGAAATTATACTAGGGTACAGGCAATATTAGAAAAACTATCTATAAATCATCGCTTTTCAGTTCTATGGGTCGAGACGAACTCCATCTGGATCTATTACGTATCCTAAACAGGCAATTTTCGGCCGTACAAATTCGCATTTATCAGATTGTAGGTGTATATTTGCTTTGCGAAGGCGATTTATTAGTTCATTACATTTATATTCGCGTTCCTTTGATGTTTTTTCAAATATTACGATGTCATTTAAATAAAAAAAGATTTCAATCCCCTGTAGTTCTCTTAATATTAAATTCATAAGTTGATGAAATGCTGCTGGTACATTTTTCAAACTAAATTCGTCAAATTCGTAATGAACGTAAGGGATAAAAAAAGCATTTTTATGTGAGTTCTTGGGTCCCTTTTTATGTAATGAAATCCGGTGGTTACATTTAATACCGAAAAATGTCGAGCTGATCCTAATTTATCAAGAATATCATGTATGTTGCGTATAGGATACGAATCTCCGATTGTTTTCTAATTTAATTTGCGATTATATGGAACTATTCTCCATTTAATATTTCCGTGTGAATCCTGTTTTTCCCCAGTTAGATAGATAGATACACACTTTATTTGTAGAAGCAAAAAGAGCTATTACAATATGTCAATACTACATCAAATACATTCATTAATAAATTACAATGGATCGCCTACTTCGACTATATGTATACGTGGGTTAACAAGAATTATGATTTAAAAAATTTACTTTTTTCTTTTTTCATTCGTTGATTATAAATCACCTTATCTTGAGCGCATTAGCTACACAATAATATAAGTCATTCAATTGTTTAGAGTTGTTTATGCATAACAATTTTTGTATTGATTTCGTGTTGTCAAGGATACTACCCAGGTAACAATTATGCTGCAGCATTTCAGCATCAGGCCGTGTTGACACACAATACATGCACACAGTCAGTAGATCACGGACATGTCGTGTATGTTATCATGTAAGCACACAGTAACTGCATCTGGGCTGCAGGACCTGTAGAGGACTCAGAATGTTTTCAACATCAGGCCGTATATGCAACATATGCACCCGCATCTGTCTCAAGGTCTACCGACTGGCCTGCTGATCTATCCGCAGAGCCTGCCGTCACTGTGCAGTTAGTGTGCCGGAAAATTGATATCTGGGTATTGACTACGTAAGGTTTTAAAAATCTACTTCTAATAGGATTATATATTTGACAATACAAAAGAAAATGATTTAACGTTTCTGGAGCGTTGAAATTGTAAATGGTGCAATTGACGTTTGTGTCAATTACATAAGTTTTTCCTCCGTGAGTAATTTTTATCCTGGAGTGATAAGCTAATCTTAATTGGCTAATCACTTTTATTTTGCTAAGCGGTAATTTGAATTTTAAGTATGACTCTGTTGTTAGCTGTCTCTGACTGAAATGTCTGTAAATTGTACTGTATTTTGAGTTTATAGCTTTGTCCATAATATAGCTTTTTAAATTTTTTTGCCGCGTGTTTATGATATTTGCGCACCTTTTGCTAATCTCTCTGCTGCACAAAGTACTTTTCTGCAGCGATAGAGTACAGTCTCCTGTTGCTTCGATAACATCTTTAATTTGAGATGCCCAATTGTAACATGGCTTTATTTTATTCTGTTTATCAAGATCAATAAGGCTGTTATAGCAAATCCTTGGAAACCTGTCTTTTGGAATTTTTAGAATTTTGCACCACTAGCTCTAGCTAGTTGGATTACACTTCATTTTAATGGTTCTATACCTGCTTCTTGAAATACAAAATGTTTGGGTGTGTTTTTTGGCCACCAATACATTCTTTTAAAGTATTGTGTTTGCACTCGTTAGGTTTGGTCTACGTACCGTAGAGCCCATATTTTAGAACCGTATAAAGTTGTAGCGTTTACAATAGAGTTTGATATTTCAATATAGGCGCCCCGTGACTGATTATGACAAGTATATCGAATTTGTTGAATCTTTAACACCGCTGTTAATCCTTTCCGGATACAAAATGCTGTAGCTTTGCAAAACTTTCCTGAACAAGAAATGGACAATCCAAGATAAATAAAAGAATTCTGGAATTCGAGTTACTCATTCCCCAAAAAGATTAGTTTTAAGTTTTTGCAGTGTCTAGTTTTCCTTATGGGAACTATTTTTGTTTTTGTTACGTTCAAATTTCAACCATTTACAAGAGACTAAGATTTTAAGGCTTAAGTTTATTCTGCGCGTCGTGCCAAGATCTTGCGAAAATTGCATGGTCGTCTGCAAAGAGAAGCATTAGGATCACCTTCGCAGAACCTGTGTGAATATTTATTACTGAAGCTAAAGTGAGTAGGTGGTCTTGTGTAACCCTACCCGTTCCGAAACCGGCTTGTTCCTCCGGAATAATACCGTTTTCCTCCGTCCAATTCATAATTCTATTTGCAAGCATTGCAGTGAAAAGTTTAGTTATTGAATTTAGGAGAGCTATGCCTCTGTAGTTATAGGGATCATTTTTATCCCCTTTTTTGTGCAACATCAATATTTCTGCTAGCGACCATCTTTCAGGAGCAATTTCTGTGTTTAGTACTACATTGAATATATTAAGCACATAATGTTCTCAAGTTGGGGGTGCGTTTTTTAGAATTTGGTTGTTGATTTTGTCTGTACCAGGGAATTTGGTATTTTTAGAGTTCTTTAAGCAACTATGCAGTTCATTTAGCGTAAAATTTGTATCAAGATAGTGGTGTGTCACAGAGAAAAAAGGAACAGATAACAACGTTCTACTGGGATAAACTCTTTCGTAAAATTGCTCCCATGCTGCTACATCGAGTCTGTTTATTTACGGTTTTTGGCTTTCGATTTTTTTTACTGTCTTCCAGAATTCCCGACTATTAGTTACATTAAACAGTGATATTATTATTGAGTGGCGATGGTTATTCTTAGCCATTTTAGTAATTGAGTCATACTTGTCACGGCTATACAAATACTTATGCAATAAACACTGGTTATTATTGTTTCGCCTGTACTTCCTATTTGCTTTTCCCGTTTCAATTTTTAAATTATTGCATTCTTCATTGAAACATGCTTTTTTGGGCGCACACACCTCACCCCCTATGCAAACCTGTTTATTACTCAAGTATTTCGATTCCTAGGCAGCGTGTTGAATTGACGAGACAAGATTTTTGAGCAAATCATTACTATTATTAACATTGAAATATAGATTTGTTGATAAGGAGAGATGTGTATAAAAATTATATAATTTAGTTTCGTCCCACTTGAGCTTTGAAACATACGCAGACTCCCCGGGGGTTATTTTTATTTTTGTTTTCAACAGTTTTTCAGGTTTTATTGTGAGTATTACCATCATATGAGCAGACTTTTCTGCAATAGGACTTACACAGAGATCATGGATCATATCAAAAGTGTTTAAACTGGCCCAGAAAAGATCAATCATGCTCTTTCCATTGTTCGTAGTGATATATGTGAAGTTTGCAGGTGTGTTTGAGCCTGTACGCCCATTACATAATATAACATTATTTTCTTCCATGCTTTCCGTAAGCATTCTGCCTCGTTTCGTAATTAATTCATCAAGAGACAATCTTTCATTATACATGCTGGTTGAGTAAAACATATCTTTTTAAGAGAATTTAGGTTATTTAATCTCGCATTAAAATCCCCTGCTACTATAAAATAAGTTTTTTCAGAATAAGTTTCTCAATCAGATTAGCTAAAATTTCGTTTAAATATTTCACGCAGAATTCCGTGTCTGCTTTCGGTGACCAGTAAAGATTACTGACTACTAGTGTTTTATCAGGAAGTTCTAACTTAACCAAGATCCAAAGATTGGAGATATCTGTTAATGTAGCTCATAGGAAACTATCCTTTTTAATGAGTGGTATTAGACCTCCGCTGCTCCTCCCTTTACTAAATTCTTTCGCTGCACAGCTTGAAAGCATTAAATAATCGGCAAAAAAGTTTGAGGGTCGAAAAGAATCTGTCGTCAGCCACGTTACCGCCAAACATTTTATCACGTCACTAGTTATACATTTAATTTGTTTATTATCTAAAGCGTAAAAGTTACCGAATCCACCGACATTCCAGAAGCAAACGCTCTGGAGATGATGACTTTTAGGAGGCGCTAGATGAGCATTTATCTCGTGGACATATCTTATAATTTCGATGAGTTTCCTTCTGAAAGTATATTTATCATGCTGGCAGTGATTTTTTTGAGGATTTCTTCAGCTGTTAGTGGCAATCTTGTTGCAGTTGTGGTACTGCGTTTCAACGAATCATGCAATTACAATTTCTCGAGCTTCATCATCTTGAGAGCTTTCCTCTTTCTCTGATTGATCACACTTTTTCAGGTATATATCCATAGAACCATCCTCTCGCTTTCTGAATTTGGATAGGTTGTCCTTACTAGGACTGGCTCTTGTTCACCATTATTGGGATCCTCGTGGTATTTGAAGTTACTGGGATAGGCGTCATAAGGTCCTCTAGTTTCATGAATTCAACTTCTTCGAGCGTATAAGATTTTTTGTTAATCCATATTACACCATTCCTAGCTCGCACCTGGGACGCAATTGGACGGCATTTACTGTAGAGTATTTAACTGTCCTTGTCTATATCATTATTAATATAGATATTGGTCCCTTTTAGTTTAGAGCGACTTTCCATGATGACACTTTTAATAAAGCTCCCTGTGAATCCAAGTAGTACTGGTCTATTATGATCTACACTTGGCTTGCCCATTCTTCTCAGCTGATCGATGACGTTGATGTTTATTGTGATTTCTAGTTTATCTTTTAAGATACCTTGGATATTGTTAAATAGGGAGATTCGTGTTTCCTGGATGGTTTCGGTTAGATTGTAGATGACGACATTGTTTCTTCGTTCAATGTAATCAATATTTCTGTCTTGTCTTGAATCCTGGTCACTTAGTGTATCGCAAGTGACTTTAATTTTCTTCATGTTTTCTGTGTTTTTTTTTCTGCTGAGTGCTGGCCTATTAATTTTTCAACCACGTTTTTTGTATCTCTTTTAATATTAGACTGGAGAATTTCCAGGCATTTCGTAAAGGAATGCTCTGTTATGTATTTATCCATGTTCACTTTTTCTATTATTATTGAATGCACGCATCAGTGTGTTAGCGTGTTTTGAATGGGCATACCCATTCTATGCCGACTCTATCTTGACACTTATAAAACCCGAAAGTACACAACACAGCGGAACTCCATACAGTATGAGTTACTTGATTTTCAAGTTATGCATGTTCAAAAGTTTTCTTCCATTCAATTTTTATTCACTCTGCAAATTTTGCAGTATGTTATATAATTCTTATGAGCACAAAAAACTGCACACGTGAGTACGGGTTTCACATGCTCTAAACCCCGTAGTTTTCATGCATGTGTTGAAGAAAATTCTATTAGTGTGGAAACGTTTCTTTTGGACAAGATGAGCATTGGACTTTAAAGTGAAATACCTCATATACATTAAAAATTATAGAAAAATTGAAGAAATAATTATACCTACTATATACAATATTTCATATTTTCACAGGATCATTTTTTCTTCAAAGTAAGATAATGTCTCGACAAATGGATTATTTTGAAGAAATGAAAGAGTCAATGAGTAAGGAAGTATGGATCAATGATTGCTTTCACAAAACAGTGCGCTATTTTAAGAGTATTACATCCTGTGTACGGCCTCAAAGAGTAAGCAATTCAGTGATATATAAAACGTTCCAAGACACGCTTTTGGATAAGTATCCATCTATATTTTATGAGTAAGTGTAACAATTTTTTAATATGTAGAGTTTGGATCTCTGCTGGAAAATGGCCCAGTTGAAGGGTATGGAGTCATTAACACAGTTGTATATGAAGATCAAGTCTTTTGGTGAAATTGTCTCTTTACGACTTTTGATAAGCATCCCCTGAAGCATTAGAAACCCGAACTTAAATTAACTTTAACCTAAATGCCTTTTCCATACATCTTTTCCGGGGTCCTTTCTAACATTCATACAAAAATTTAACTTCAGTTTAACAAATCAACCACCCGCTGAAAACCCAAAATCTACTCTCCTTGACCCTCGCCCACAAAAATGTGAAAAGCTTAAAAACTGCAAGCTAAAGAAGTTTTCACCTGAATTAATTTTGGACTTCTAAGATGCAGTTCGCTGAAAAAACTTATTTTCTCTGAAAATACAAATCGAATTAGGCGCAAAATTACGTTTTTACGGGCGATTTACGTCTTATGGGCTAGAGAAGACTGTTTAGAAATTCGTATTGAGAAAGTAATTGTAATTGAGCCTCAAGAGAAAGTTGAGACACAGGGTACATGGATTCTAATTGGTTCCGCTGTACCAGACTAATTAAATTTTCTTTGAATTTGATTGGCTTGAGTTGGCGCGATTTTCAAACAACAATTTTAATTGCAAGAGAACTAAATACAGAATAGAGGCACCACTCAGTACACGAATATTGTAAATTATTGGGAAGGTAATATTGATTTGCAAACACAGATTGGCATATTTCTGGATTCTTCCTTTTTTCAGTAAAAAAATTAACGCTCTATCGGATCTCATTTTTATTCAAAAACATTTGATTGAGGTTGAAAAAAATTTGAAAATGAAATTTGAAAAGGTAATTAGATACTGGATAATTGATTACGAAAAATTTTGTGCCAATTTTTCGTCACGCCTAGCAGTAATGTTTAATTTTTATTTTCTCTTTCCTTTTTCTTCAGCAGGATCAATTTATTTATACAAGGATTGATCGTTGAAAAAATGTAACTTCTAGGCTGATTATTATTATTATTATTATTATTATTTGAATTTGTAACCAAAAATATATGACAGTTTCCTTCCGTGGTGTCACTTGAAATTTGTAAATTAGCAACTTCACGTTGTATAAATTAATAATTTTTCAATTTTAATAATGACCTACCATTACGAACAAAATGTCTTTGCCATAAATCAGTAAATACGAGTTTGTTCGGTAAGCACAGTTACTGAATGTGGTACTCAACCCGAAGTTTAGGACCCACTAAACTCAATTCCTTTCGTGTTCAAAACGACAATCCCGGAACCGCTTTCGCATTACTTCAGACCTGCAGCTTATACTCACCATTACGCCGTGCCTCGGCGTCCTGCTGTTTCTGCCAACCTCTTTAAAAGTTGAGCAACTCATCGTCCGCGGCAGATGGTCGATCGGTCGGGCGTTTTCTCTCAAGTCCCTCGCACTTCCCTGCCAGGTGGCCATAGCTTTGGTATCGGTAGCATCTGATAACCTACGTTTTCTTTCTAACTCTAGAGGACATCCACCCCCACCTTCAGGTATCCTGCATGAAGTAGCCTCGCGGCTGATTCCTCGTTCAACTCCACCCATTTTTCGTCATCTTGACCTTTGTAGCCCCAGTCTTATTCTCCCCGACGTGCCTCCTCAGAGCGCCTTTTACCATCTCTCGTCGTCTCGTCGAGGTCCAAAACCTCAATTTTGGTGCAAGGAACGAGCTCGCGCACGTCCTCCGCTTCCACCACGGCTTCCTGATTGCAGAGGTCAGCTTGGGCTTTCTCTCTGCATCACTACCTAGCTTGATGAGGACATCTCCATTCCTCTTCCGCCTTACACTCCTGATTTTGACACCAAAGGTGTCCGGCTTCATCTTAGTTTTGAGGTATTTGAGGTCCTCCGCGTAGCTTAGTAATGAACTTATTATTGAAAAACCAGGATATTCAAAATTGAAAGCCACTTTAATCTGCTGTAAAAACCAAACTCGTATGTTTATTTTTTGACTTGATAGAAAAACAAGATAATGAGTTTGAAGTTGATCACAAAACATTTCAATATACAAAAGTAGTCGAACACAGCAAATTTGAATATTTTAAACAAAGTCATTGATAAACCGTATTTCACAGCACTCCCACTCACTGTTCACAGACCTGAAGGAATACAAAGAAAATGTCTATATCTGCCAAATTTATCACGAGACAATGGTTTTGTAAAGATATCAACTAACTATTCTTCTGACCTAACATAAGTTACACTGATAGATTTATGTTCGACATGTTCTCAGATGAAGTGATATTTAACATCTATATGTTTAGTTCGCTTATGGTGTATAGTATTTTTAACAAGGCGTATAGTACTTTGGTTGTCTACTAGTAGTTGCGTTGGTTCTTCTATGATGACATTCGATTCTTGAAGAAGTGTTCGCAACAAAATTACTTCTTGTGAAGCATCAGATACTGATATATGCTCTGCTTCATCAGTCGATCTTGTGACACATTTCTGTCTATGTGAAGTCCATGTGATTGGACCACCAGCCATAAATGTCATATAACCTGTAGATGAACGTCGACTGCCCAGATCGCCAGCCAAATTTGCAACATAGTAGGCTAAAAGATTAACTTGATTTTGACTGTACTTGTTACCAAAATCTTCAGATCCTTGCATGTACTTCATTATGCGTTTTACTGATATCCAGTGTTCCCAACCAGGATTAGATAAGAAACGACTAATTTGACTAACAGCGAACATAATATTTGGACACGATATTATTGCTGCAAACATTAAGCTACAAACTGTTTCACGAAAAGGAACTTTACTCATATCTTTAATTTCATCTTCAGTTACTGGACATTGACCTTTATGTATAGCAACATTCGAATCAGGTGGCGTGGTGCTTGATTTTCAATCTTGCATATTAAAGTTCTCGAAAATACGTGTGATGTATCCTTCCTGACCGGTAAAGATACTTTTTTCTTCGCTATTACAAGTGATTTCCAGACGAACGAAGTAATTTCCGTTGCTTATCTTAATTTTGAAATGAGCAATTAATTCTTTTAAGATTAAGTCAATTATATTACATTGACGACATATTAAGAGACCATCGTTAACGTACAGCACAAAGAAGACTTCTCCTTCTTCTTCTTGGACGTTTGCACGGAAGACACATTTGTCAGCTTGCAATTGCTTAAAATTAAATTTGGTAAGAAAGTCCACAAATTTCGTATTCCAGCAACGTGGTACGTGCTTTAGACCATACAAACTTCTTTGTAATCTACACACTAAATCAGGATTTATATTACTGTAACCTTCTGGTTGCCTCACGTAGATTTATTCATCTGAATCTCCATTGAGAAATGCTGTCTTCACATCAAATTGTTTGATTTCAGCATCCTTCACTGCCGCTAGAGAAAGAAGCACTCGAATTGAGTCATATCTGACTACAGGTGAAAAGGTCTCCTTGTAATCAATTCCTTCTTTTTGAGAAAATTCCTGTGCACATGACCTAGCTTTAAATCGCTCAATAGTACTACCTGGGTTATGCTTGAGCCTAAAAATGCATTTGCAGCCTATTGCTCGACGACCTTTTGGTAATGGTTCCAATTTCCACGTTTCATTTTCCATTAATGAAGCCATTTCTTCTTCCATAGCTTGACGACATTAATGAGTTCGTTTACTTCCCATTGCTTCGTTAAATGTTTGAGGTTCATCTATGGTAGCTATACAAGCAACGCATCCATATCGATCTGGTCGTTGAAGTGACGCATGATATCTGAGTCTCTGTTTATTAATTTATGACTCCAACGGTGTCTCGGGTTGATATATAAACATCTCTCGATTGGTCAAAAAATTCCTTTTCTTGATTACCTTCCTCCGCTGGATACATTCATTTAGTTTCGCACTCTTAATCAATTGATATAAAATTTGATACATCACTATTTTAATCTATTTCAGTTGTATCTTCTTCAAAGACAACGTCCCGTGCTACTGTGATCTCTTTCGCATGTACATCATACAGCCTGTAATTAGAGCTATAGCCTTCGTTTCCTACCAGGTACATCTTCTTCAATTTGCTATTAAATTTGGTCCTAAATTTCTTTGAGATGTGTACATATGCTAGTGATCCAAATCTGCGCACGTGAGTAAAATTCAGTGCCTTTTTCAAACTATTTTTCGTTAGGTGTTTTCTTGTTGTTCGGTTTGTAAGATCGACGATGCAAAAGATAAACAGCTGCATTAACTGCTTCTGCCCAAAGATTTGAAGGTAGATCAATACTTAGAATCATAGTTCTAGCAGTTTCAGCTATCGTTCTAATTTCACGTTCTGCTCTTCCATTTTGTCCGGCGTAGACGGGGTACTTGCCTCATTGATGATTCCATTCTCCTTGAAGTAACTATGTATTTGATCATTGTCAAACTCTTTGCAATTATCACTTCGAAAAAATTTAAAGCTTATTACCAGTTTGAGTTTCAATCAATTTCTTGCATTCAAGAAACTTAGAAAATACGTAACTTTTATGCTTCATGAAGTAGACGAAACGATATGAAGTATTATCATCATTAAAAACTACGAAATAGTCTGCCCCACCTAATGAAATTTCAGATATCTTTTCATATACATCAGAATGAAGGTACTCAACGGGTTTCGGTACTCGTTGCTGGATATCAATTTTAAATGATTTTCGATGTTGTTCGCCATATTGACAATCTTCACGAAACAATCCATCCAGATTTATAATTTTCAGTCCAGGTATTTGACCTTTATCAGCCATTTGTTTTAATTATTAAAATTAATATGACCTAGCCTAGCGTACCATAGCATAACAGGATCCATTGATGCAATATTTGCTTGTTCCTCCTTAACTCTTCTTAAAATCATCTTAAAAAACTGATTTGTTCGTTTAATACCTGTAGCAACTAATCGTCCATTGTATACTTCAACCTTGGTGGCATCAAATGTAACCTTCAAATTCATAGATGTTACTGCTTCCACTAAAAAAATTCTTTTTCAGTTTTGGCATATAAAGCACATTCTGAAGTGTTCGTGGTTCCCAATGACCGCTAACGATAGCCATAAGTTCGATTGAACCAACCCCTTCAGCATATATGAATGAAGCGTCCCCAATTTCAACAACAATATTATTATCTACAGATTTCAAAATAGTAAACCAGTCCTGATGTGAAGTAATATACTTCAATGATGTTGACATTTTTTTGCGCCACTTTTAACTTCTACAAATGCAGTTGCCGCCTCATCAGTTTGTGTTACACGAAGCTCTTCCTTCAGCAATCTTGCAGTTAAATTTTCAAAGTTTTTTGTTTTCATCGTACGAATCCCAAGCTGTAATCAATCCACCATACTTGGCTAACAGACTACCTAGAACCTTGGCAACTTTATCAATATCATTGACTTCTTTTCCCAAATCAGTAAGTGCTTGTGACATTGACTCAACTTTACTGATACGATGGACAATATTATCAATTTCAGACATACGATAATTGAAAAAATGTTGTTTCAACATTAATATATTGACAGCAGATCGTTGTTCATGAATGGTTTTTAGCCTAGTCCACATTTCTGGAGCAGATGGACAAGTTATGACCGATGGCTCCATGGTTGCTGCTCAAGTTCAAGTAATCAACAGACACACAAATACACTAACATAACTCGCCAGGAGTGTGCACTGCATGTCGGCATTTAACTGATGATCTCAGAAGGACCAGTTCCTCCACCCTAACCTGGTCGTGTCTCTCTACGGCCTGGCTAGGAAGGCTGTCGTACGGCAGAGTGGGTAAGGCTCACTTTGCTGTGTAAAGTGGCCCGCATCATTCACTGTGCAATGGGATATGCCTGGCACCCGAATGGGAACACCTATTTCTGAACATATTCGTTATTTTTAAACGTTCCTATGTATTCAAGAATTTGCTTTTAAAGTAATTGTGGTATCTGGGTATTACTTCAAAAGCAAATTTTTACATACATTTAATAATTAGGTCATATCATTCAGAAAATACCACTAATTTTCGATAAAAAATAATAATTTTTTTAAACCAATTAAGTATCTTCGAAAAAGTAATGTTCAGTCTAAAATTTTGATACTTGTTAACAAAACTAACAAAAAACTACTATTTTCTAGCTTTTTCCATTAAAAAGTTGGATTTAAAGGTGTTGGTTAAATCCAAATTCAAGATTTTCTCAGATTGATTGATCTCACGCCCTATTGTTGTCTTACCGGCGATTCGGAACTGTGTAGTGCTTTTTTGTTTTTCTCCGTGCATTAGTATGCTTCTGACGTCATAGCGTCATGAGGGGTATTTGTTGATAGCTCCTTGAACAAGAAGGGTAATTTTTGCCTTTCAAAAATATCTGAGAATGCTTGGTCTATCCTTAGTGTCATTCAATTTCTTATGTATAATCTGTATGCTTTACAATCTGGCACCATAGTATAGACTTTGATTGACTTTTTCGCCCATTTTTCTCACGTTGACCACCATATTTAATCTCTGACGTCACGTTCGACTGTCTTGGTCGCTCCTATTCGCCTGTCGGTTTCCATCCCAACAAATAGTTACTCTAAACCCATCCCAATAATCCTGTCTGTTTCCTGCGTAACGACTTCACAGTAATTATTAAATTAACTTTAGTCCTGTTGATTTCCTTCGCATCATACTTTCCCAGTAATTTGGCTTTGACTGTTAATAATTGTAATTTTGGTTTTTTAATTAAGTATTATGTCAGCCTAATATTTTTCCTACTCGGGAACGAGCCGGATTTAACTCACTTGCCGTACTCAATCTTCACCAAAAGGGTAAGCTCTTTTTCCATAGATACAATCGTCCTGTTCTTGGTATGACTTCCGGCGGTGGAAGTGGTGCGGCGAACGCCTCCCCATCATGTTGTTCCTCAAACCTAGCCCCACCGACTGCTTCTTCTTTGCTTACAGGCGTAACAACATCTACAGCAAGGGAAAGTGTGAATAATCTCTCCTTACGAGAAAGTCAATCATGGCCGCTTCTTCTACCACATCTCTCTCTGATTCGAATCCTCAAATTGATCTGATTTTCCATCCCAGGGATCCACTTTTTTTACGAGGCTCTCCACGCAGTTTCGAATCAACCGAAGAGACTTCGGACCAGATGGTCGCTACCTCCCCCTGCCTCCTTCTCTTCAGAGGATCGTGTAAGGGTCAGAGACCCTTCTTCTTCAGACGTTAGGTTTACAGAGGTTCTTGTGGCTATATTCTCTCTGACGGGCTCTTCTCAAGCTAGTGGTGCTTCCATTAAGGCCTTTTTGGACTACTACATTCTTGCCTTTTCTGGGTAGTCTAGTGAAACTTTTACCTCATCTTTATGTCTCTAATAGGTTCAAGATCAATTCCTTGGAATGTTTCTTTTTGCTAGAGAGATCAAGGATCTTATTCCTGGTCGTTTCGCTTCAACACTTATAGGGGTGAAAGGAAGGCGCAGCCACTCTGATAGAATCCTGATTGTGACGTCGCTCTTTGTAGGAGGCGGATGGTCCTGAAGTTAATCTTGTTCGATCAACCCTGTGAGAGCGTTGCCCTCTTACTACTTTTGGTCCCTAAGTGTCTTAGCACTCCGGATATCGATGGTATTACTTACGGAATCATTCGAGGTTTCTTTCCACCTGTCGAGGATTTCCTGTTTCATCTCTTCAACAGAATTTCCCCAGTTTCGTCTGACATCGGCTACGCTTCCCTGGAAACTAATAAGATCATGCGTGATTTTGGCAAGGGAGATGATATGATGACCCTGGCAGTTGATATCGCAAGTGCCTCTAACTGCGTGCTTTCGAGAGTCTTACATGACAAACTCAAGGAGTTTGGGGTGCCGGCCAGTAGAATCAAGTTTATCTCTTTGTTGCCAAGCAACAGAAGGATTTTCTTCAAGGAGGGAGATCAAATGAAAGATTGCGTTGTCAGAGTCCCGCAAGGTGGGCCACTGTATCCAATCCTCTTTAACCTAGATCTGAGAAAGCTGAACAGTCTTCTCCCCGAGGGTGTCAAGGCGATTGAGTCTGCAGTCAACCTGCTTCTGTTTGTTAGAAACCGAGATATTAGTATCTCTTCAGTTCTCCTCAGAAGGGCCATCGAGGCTCTGATTCCCTGGATCGAGGAATTTGGTTTATCCATCTCCTTCCCCAAGACCTAACTGAGACTAACATAACACCCACATATAACCCACCTTTTTAGATACTATTTCCTCAGTGCCAGATCAGATCCAATATTAGGCTTCCTTCTTAGAAACAACTGCTGGAGCAACATTCTCCTCACACCGAAGCTTTAGCTGCGGCAGGAAAAGTTGAAAATTCAGACTAATGGCCGAGAAATCTAGGCTGGTTAATTTTTTCATCACATCTTATCCTTTGATCAGGGACTGTGTTCGAACTTTCATATTAGCATACATATTTCGACATCAACATCGCTATTATTTGTTCTGATTTACTCCGCTTTTTACTATATAGATTGTTAGTTTTCAGATTCTCAGGGCTCTATCGTGGCTCGGAAAATCGGACATCTGGCCTTCCTTGCTACTGAGGCAGGTTTTGTCGGTTTGTTTAAATTAGATTCCATCTCAAAGGTACATTATAGGCAACGATATGGCCGACGGGTGCACTAGGAATACTTCCAGGCCCATCTATAGAATTCGGCGGGATGATTCTAAATCATGGAAGAGTTGGCTTTGGCCCTATGGAGAGGAGTTAAGGGGTGGAACAAAATACTTCAATGGTGTGGCGTTCAAGGCAATGATATCCTGGGTTAGGAGCTTTTGCTATCCATATCGCTTTAACAACCTTATTACCACTCATGTTTGTACGGGTACTCATTTTAGTATTGGGAACATAATACTTTCCCGTAATTTCCTGATTCCTTGGGCTTTGGAGAGTTGCTCATCCCTGCATACAAGTGTCGGTGGCTATGTCTTTGAATAGTACTTTAGTGCTCGCCTAACGTGTGGAGAAACTTAATGCTTGATAATCTATCTCAGTCTGTTAGGACTGTCCATTTGCTATAAAGCAAGAAGCCACAAACAAGAAAAATAAAAAGAAGAACAGCTCAGCCGATGGCAGGTATAAGACTTTAAGCTGCCGTTGGCTGAACTCGGAAACGGTCGGCTATATCCGGCAACTTACATCACCAATTATCACAATGAATACACATCGATAGAATATTTCGTAACCTCTCCTACTTGATCTAAATTTAACTTATATCTAATTATCTTGTCCTACCCCGACCCCAACCTAACGAAGCTAACTAAAATAAACAAAACTACTTTTTTCAGACTTGAGAGTAATCAAATTAACCTTTCTTTATCCGTTCCATGAGTTCTCTTGAGGGCTCCATTGCTTAGTAAATCGAAGATCGTCGTCTTTATATACTTATTTATGTAGAGATTGTCAAATATTTTGACAAATTCTTATACTAAATCTGTAACTTGATCGGTGAATGTGTGTTCAGGGTTAGGGAAAATTTCTATAGAGATTTTTTCATTTGGGTCAATGTTATTCCACTATTCCATGCACACAGTATTTAGGCAAAGATAGCCAGATTTAAGTAATTTAATTTTTGAATTTTTGGAATGACCGCTTCTAGTTTGGATCTAATTGAGGCCCATCTTACTTGTTGTCAAGTTATTCATACCTTAATGGAATCAATTGCATCCTTTTCTATATAATCCGAAAGTGACCGGTAGCTCTGTTGCCGTGCACTTGTCCTAATATAGTATATTATGCACCTAGGGGGAGAAGAGAGGCTTTTTCGACGAGTGTATGTTTTCAGTACGAATCGTTGGCGAGCGCGTAGCCCGAGCCGGAACGAGTACCTTTTCATACACAAGTTGAAAAGGTGCCATATTAGATTTTGTATAAAGAAGCATGAAAGTTATGTTAACTTATTCTAAATTATCAAAAATTCAGTAAAAAAATTTCCGGGAATTTTTTGATAATTTACGGTAACTTTAAAGGTGGTTTATGGTAACTTACCATAAATTACCCAATATTTATTTTTCAACATTTCTGGAAAATTATATAAATTTTCGGTCATTTATGGTAATTTTACCGGCAAATATGGTTAAATTATCAAAAATTACCCAATATTTATTTTTCGAAATTTCCATACATTTCCGGGTATAAAAATGTTTGGTCGTTCATGGTAATTACACCAGTAAATATGGTAAATTACCCAAAATTCATTTATACAAATTTCCATAAATTTTCGGAAATTTATTAAAATTTTCGGTCATTCATGGTAATTTTACAAGTAAATATGGTAACTTATCATGAATTACCCAAAATTCATTTAAAAAAATTTCTATGAAGTTCCGGAAATTTATGAAAATTTTCGGTAATTTACGGTAATTTGATCAGTTATATATGGTAAATTTCCATAAATAAACACAAAATTCTATTATCTGCTACCAACATTTCCTCACAGTTTTTACGGTGAGTGGGCTGATAATAGTAAAATGCGAGCTCATAGGCGTATAATTTTCATTATTCACCTCTGACGTCACTTTTCAGTCCCTAGCGAGTAAATAGTAGAGCTTTAGCCCCGCTTCATAGGCGTTGAAAAGGGATGAAATCATGCATGTGTCATAAAAAATATGTTTTTTTACCGTGGCCCAGAGAGGAAAATATCATGTTTCATACAATTTGTTTTGAATGAGGAAATTCAAAATATCCGTAATATGTAATCTCTCGATACTAGTGATTAGAGGGTCTTTCATATGAAGCTTCAGAATTATGAAATTTGTAATCAATTGTATTCCCAACAAGGAGAAGCCATTTTTCTTGCTGATTTTTTTTCAGGTCTTTTACCATCTGTGGGTTTATTCTTTAACGTGCTTGGTATGCGGACTATTTTGTAAGAAGATTATTCTTCGAAAATATCCTTCACATATTTCGGGTCGCTGTTTCTCCCAACGCTTCTCAATTTCTCAGTCATTTTATCAGTGATCATCACGCTATCGGATTCTCGGTTATTATTTCTATCATTGCCTTTTGTTTTGCGGTTCATCGTATCAAACATTCTATATAATGTGCTTGAGGCTTTTTTCAGACCGAAAAGCATTCGTTTAAAGTGGAAATGATTCTCTGGCATGGAAAATGAAGTGCATTTTTTGAAATCTTCATACATTGGAATTTGATGAAAACTGGAGCTCAGATCGAAAGCAGAAAAGAATTCGGAATTGTTGATTGAAAAGAATTGAAAAGAATTGTTGAGGATATCTTAGATAACTGAAATTATATGCGCGTCTTGATAAGTTTGTTCATTGAGATTTGTGAAATCATCAACTAGTCTCCACTTAGTTTTTCCTGTAATGTCTCGCATCTTTGGGACCACCAAAAGTGGTTTGCTTAACTATGAGTTTGAATCAACTACTATCCTTTTTTGAAGTATGTGGTTTACATGGTTGCAGATTTCTTTCCGATGACATTCTGGATGTGGGGCTGGCATAAGTTTATCCTTTCGTCTTTTAATACAAATTTGTGAGAAGCCAAGACTGCTGGTTCTTGATAGAGAATCACCTGATAGTCTAAAAATGTCGTGTTAAGAGGTGGTTATTTTGTCAATCACGGCTCTTGTGGTGACTTATAAAACCGTGCGTCGCGTTGGGTGCGCCAGCTTTTACAAAAGCTCATTTTTTGAAAACGGAAAGTTTTCTCATTTTAATCAATACTCTTTTTTAAGGCTATTTAAAAAAACGTGCAGTGTCCGACCAAATCCCAGTAAACGGAGCATCAAAAAAAGACACTGCATTTTCAACGTCTCCGCGCTACTACGAATATAATTGTATGCCTTTCGGCCTAAAAACCGCACTAAACTCATTCCAACGAATGATGATCAACGCCTTTGGAGTATTACAGTGTTTTTACGGGCGGCATTGCAAATTTGGATTGATATTTAATTGTGGAGTGATCTAGTAAGTCTGTTGACTGTTTGGTATGCTTCGCTGCCCCTATTTTTGACATTAGTTCCCTTGAACGTTGCTTGTTTACCCCGTCATTAGGATAGCTGTGAAGTGTGGCGTTCTCGTGCATCTTACTTGTGCTAATGTTGGCATTTAGAAAAACATGTACGATAAACTCAAAAAAGTTGCCCTAGAATTTTTTTGTAGAAATTGTTCAGAAACAGCAATTACTACTGTCATCTCGAGAAATAGAATCATCACCTCACTATGTCCTAATTACACAGGAAACCGAATCAGCGGTAAAGGAGTGGGTGACGAACATTCGATCCTGCTAGCCTCGTCTTCCACTACGGATGCCTCGGTAGTACTCCCACTCGATATCACCTAGGCGGTTGAAAGTGCTGTCTTTAAGGCACAAAAGGAAGAGGCGGTGCAATCGCAAGAGTTTCTGCTCTGAACCGTCAAAAACAAGCCACACTTAATTCCACTCTTGAGCTCTTTTATCGATATTCTGTCGTAGAGAAGACGGTTCACAAAAGGTTCTTTCCTTTTCTCTTCAGGATGTAAAGAGACTTGAATAGCAAGTATATCATCTTTGTTATGTAGCTGCCTCGCGTAGCTACATGACAACAGAATCGTTCTGAACCTGAAATAAAATTATTGTTTATAACCTATTCATTTGTGAACATGGCTACCTACCTTGAGCACGGGTCTGATTATAAAGTGCGTTCTGTGATCAAATTCCTGACGTGAGAAGGTGTAACTGCCGGTAAAATTCATCGAAAAATTACTGCTGCTTATGCTGAAAGTGTCATGAGTGTTCAAATGGTGCGGAAGTAGCGAAAATGCTGCTCAGAAGGACGTGTTTCTGTCCACGATGAGCCCAGTAGCGGGCGCCCGTCGAGCTTATGTCACCCAAGACCTGCTAACCAAATTTAACTGGGATGTTTCCCCCACTCTCCGTACTCCCCAGACCTCGCCTCGAGTGACTATCACCTATTCCCGGCGATGAAAACCTTTTTGGGTGGCAAACGGTTCTCTTATGAATAGGAAGTCAATAGCGCCGTTGACCACTGACTGCGCAATTTGGACCCGCAGTTGTATGCTATGGGCTTGAAGAAACTCTCATCTAGCTTCACGAAGTGCCAGGAAAGGCTCGGTTTTTATGTTGAAAAATAGTTTAGATCCGTAGCTTCCCAGCCATGTAATTTTATTCTTGAATAAATAGTTTTTTCGAGTTTTTCCAAAATAAGGAAACTTACTTTTGGGACGAACCTCGTATTCAATAGCGTGTGTCGAACTTGCAAGAATGTAACTATCTCAGTTTTAGTATGTTTGGTCTCTTGGAGAGGCTTTCTTGCATGTGCCTCTTATCCACCTTTGTCAAGAATTTCTTTGCCTTACGCTTCATTTTTGCAATTCAGGTACATTTAGTATTTATAACTTATTATCTCAATTGACACTCTACCGAATTGCCATGTGAGTGCTCAGTTACCCTGGGCCCATTATCCAGAATTTAAACATTATTTCAGCTGGTAATCCTATCAGAACATAGCTGTCTGTGTGAGTTGGCTGACCCCAAACTATTCCTCCAGTTCAGATGCTTTTCATAAGTACGAGTATACTCTATTTGATAGACAGATATGCCAGGAGAGGGGCTGGAATAATTATTTACCTCCATGACAGCCTTAGGAGTTCTGCGGCAGAAGTGAGTCCTTTATTAAATTATCCGTCAACCGAATTCCTTTTTATAGAGGTTACGTCTAAAGAAGATAATTACTTTGTAGATGTTATTTATAAAACGCCTTACGCTTTCTTCGGAAGTGATTTAGGATCACAAATCATTGTACATATTTATAATAATAATAACAATTATATAATAAATATAATATATAATAAAACAAAAAATATAATAATAATAATAACAATAAAGTTATTCTCGCGGGTGATTTATATATTAATTTAGATTCAATAAACAGCCAAACTAACATTTAGGGACTTCAGAGGTAACTAGCCTGTTCTTACCTACAGTTTAAGGTGGATTATAAATCACTAATGCCCCGGTAGATGTACAAAGAAAAATTTCTTATGGTACCGGCACAGGGATCGAACCTCAGGCCTCCTGCTCGAAAGCCTGACGCACTATCATCTGAGCCACCGAGGCTCTTATTAATAAAATGTTATAATAAAATGAATTATGATGAAACGGGATGAGATGGGAGTTTAAACCGCACGCACCTAGGAGTGGGCATTTCTAAATGCCCCGAACTAAAGTCGGATTCAAAAGTCCTGACACCTGGCTTTGAATCTTTATTACTCGGCGAGAAAAAATAGCAGAATGTTGAGCCAAAGACAGAAATATTCTATAACATTATACGTGTAAAGCAATGTCAGTTTGATTTTCGTCAAAAATTTTTTGACTTACCTGTGACACAAAATGTGTGAAAAAACAGGAGAAATGACCCTCAACTTTGATTACGTCGACTTTGAAGGCCACAACAGGTTCAAAAATTGGTACCAGAAATTTGAAAAAATTCATGAGTATTCAGTAACATGTACTTAACACATAGCAATT
>JAABKJ010003736.1:0-25470 GCA_011634705.1 Andricus grossulariae | reverse complement strand
TTTTATTAAAGAGTAAGAAAGATATGGTAATGCATAATATTTGAAAAAACGGGGTTTTATGCTAAAACTTTTTTCATTAAAATTATCAAAAATTGATGCAAGAACGCAAAAGATTCTTTGATTCGAGGCAAATCGATTGATCTATAATATTAATACATGTTACTGAAGAGTAAGGAAGTTATGCTCATTTATAATATTTGAAACATCTATTTTAAACAGACAAACTTTTGTTATCGCCATAATTCATAGTTAGCGCATGAGTAGAAAATACTTTTTGAACATAAGTTTTTAAAGGTTGATGGGGTTCATCTTAAAGATACGATCAACGCAAAAAAAAATTTCAAAAATGGATATATGCCCTTTTGAAAGTAAACTCCTCAATTGTACCAAGAAATGTATCAATAATGCTTGCCTAAATGTAAAAAAACAAAACAAATTGCAATGTAATTCAAAATGTCATGGCTCTAATCCCTTCTGCAATAAGTAATTAAAGACTGTGACGCGGTATTTTTTATTTGAATTTGAATTATTATGTGCATATTTTATAATGATTGATACAGGAATTATTATTGTAAGATAAAGGTGATAAATTTAATAATAAAGTTTACGTTTGGAATAATATTTCAAACAATTTTTGTTTAATCTGCTTAAAAGTTCGCATGCCATGTATAAGTTTGTTTTTTAAATTATTAATTACGATATATAATTTTCATTTATTTTTAACATTGTTTGTATAAAACGAATGAAAATTATACCTAATTTTTTCCACTATATACAATTTTTCAGCCTGGGTATATACTATAATAGCAGCACAAGTCCAAAGTACACCAATATCAGAAATGGTTTTTGTATTATTTTAACTAAGATACAACTTAACAGTTTGTATGAATCTTGTTAAGAAAGTTAAATAAACATCAATATGAGTAAAATACATAAAAATCAAAAATAGTTTTGGCATTTCGTACATTGCCCATAGCGACAGTCGCACTCCGCAGATTAATTTCTTAACAAAATTTTTGAATTTTCATCAAAATAGATAAACTTTCAAATAAATAGTTGAATTTTCAACTAAAATTATGCATCTTCAACTCAGAAACTAATTTTTAACAAAGTTGTTCAAAAAATTTAATTGTGAAACAAATAGTTAAATTTTCTGCCAAAGGTAGTATTTGAATTTTTAATTCAAACAGATAAAATTTCAACAAAACCGGTTAGTTTTCACAAAAACAATAACAAATTTTTTTTAAATGGTTAGTTTTTTTACAACGTAGATAAATTTAAAAAAAATAAATTTTCAAGCAAATAGTTGAATTTTCAACAAAATAGTTCAGTTGTCAACCAAAGAGATGAATTTTCAAGAAAGAATCTCAATTTTCTACTAAAAAAATGAAATTTTAACAAAATATATTCATTTTCAACTAAAAGGGATAAATTTTCAACCAAGAACGGAATAGTTATATTTTCAGTTTAAAAAATCTAATTTCAACTAAAGAAATGAATTTACTACCATAATAGTTGAATCTTTAACAAAAAAGATGCATTTTCAACAAGAAAAATAACATTTTCACAAAATTGCTACATTTTTTACAACGTATAGTAGTTTGAAACCAAAAACGATTGATTTATAACTAAATTATTAAAATTTCAACCAAATAGATGAACTTTTAACCAAATAGTTGAATTTTTAACTAAAATGATGCATCTTCAACCCAGAAATTATATTTTAACAATGTAGTTCAAAAAATTTAATTGTCATCTAAATAGCTGAATTTTCTGCCAAAGGTTGTATTCGAATTTTTAATCCAAACAGATAAAATTTCAACAAAACCGGTTAGTTTTCACTAAAAACATTTAAAAAAAATTGTTAGTTTTTTTACAACGTAGATTAATTTAATCAAATAATTGCATTTTCAACCAATGAGATGAATTTTTAAGGAAGAATCTTAATTTTCTACAAAAAAGGTGAATTGTTAACAAAACACATTTTCAACGATAAATTTTCATGAATGAATTTTAATTTCCTAAAATAAAAAAAGAAAGAAATTTCAACAACATATAATAATGTTTAAGTAAAGAAGATAAATTTTTACCTAAGAATGGACTAGTTAAATTTTCAGTTTAAAACATTTATTTTGAACCAAAGAAATGAATTTACTACAACAATAGTTGAATTTTTTAACAAAAGAGGTTAATTTTTAAATAAAAAAATAACTTTTTCACAAAATTATTAATTTTTTTCAGCTTTTATGAGCTTCCAACCAAAAACGATTAATTTCTAACAAAATTGTTGAAATTTTAACCAAATAGATGAAATTTTAACCAAATAGTTGAATTTTCAAATAAATTATACTTGCCAAACCAAAAAAATCATTTTTAACAAAAGAGTTCGAAAAAGTTAATTGACAACCAAAAAGTTGAATTTCCTACCAAAGTTAATATTTGAATTTTGAATTCAAACAGACAAAATTTCAACAAATTCGGTGAGTTTTCACCCAAAAAAATGACTTTTTAAAAAAAATTGAGGTTTTTTTACAACGCAGATTATTTCAATCATATAATTAAATTTTCAACCAAAAACATTAATTTTCAACCACGAAGAATAATTTTCTACAAAAAGACGAATTTTTAACAAAATACATGAATTTTCAACCAAATAGTTGAATTTTAAACAAAATAATTTGGTTATCAATCGAAAAAATAAATTTTCAAGAAAGAATGTTAATTTTCTACAGAAAAAAGAACTAAATTTACACAAAATATATTAATTTTGAAATAAAAATGATAAATTTTCGTCTCAGAATGGAATAGTTAAATTTTCAGTTAAAAAAATTACACTTTACAAAGTGTATTAGTTTTCTACCAAAAAACGATAATTTTCTAACAAAATTGTTGAACTTTCATAAAAATAGATGAACTTTTAATGAAGTAGTTGATTTTTTAACTAAAATTTTATATTAACAATTTTTTGTAAAGAACAACATTACAAACAAAAAAATTAAATTTTTGGACAAACGACCAAAGCTACGAAAAAAAGTAATTCGACAAAAGTTTTTCACTCAAAAAAGATCTACAAGTTTGTTGTAAACTCTTGTTATAAAAATACATTAAAAATGAAAAAATTAACTTTTTGGAAAAAAGGACTAGAGCTACAAAAACATTTTATTTACCAACATTTTTCGCCTAAATTATATCTACAAATTTGCGTATTTTTAGTTTATATCGTAAAAATTTACATTAAAAATAAATACGTTGAATTTATAGAAAAACGACACATGTTGCAATAAAATGCATATTATGAATTGTAATAATTTAAATTTATTGAAATGATACATTTTTCAGGGTAGCTCAGAATACAGTTTAAAGCAAAATAATAAAAAAAAATATTAAAGTAATCATGGTAAATAATCTTTTTAAAAATTGCCTTAAAATTAATTTTTAAAAATAAAGAATCACTTTAAATATTCCCAGGAATTTTAAGAACATGTTTTTATTATCTTGAAACCTTGCTTTAAAAATCTACATTTTGTTTGAAGTTTTTTGTAATTTTTTAAAAACTTCTAAATATCTTTAAAGACAGCTCGAATTTTTCCTATAACTTTGAAAAAATTCTGCAAAAATTAACAAAATTGCCTTCAAATCTTCCAGATTCTTTTTTGATAATTTTCGAATGTTTTGAATCTTAAGAAAATTTTCTTATTCTCTTGCAAGTTATTCGAATTTTTTTAGAATTTTATATTCTTGAAAAATATATAAATTTTGCTTTGAAATCTTCTGCATTCATTTCCGAAATTTGAGGAAATCTTTTAAAATATTTTCAAATGAATTCATGGTGCAGAAAATTCCTCATTTAATTTCGAGAATCATTTACAATTTAAATTTTCTCATTTAAAAATAAATGTTTAGAATTACAATTCCGCATTCGGAAATTTCGATTAAAAGAATTCGAGAAAATTCAAAATAACAAACTGAAAACAGCCACTTGATGAATATCTTTGCTTGAGGCAATTCCACGCAGTATGTAACCAATCAAGTTGTCAACAACAATGAGTACGAGATTTTCGAGAATTTCGTTACACCTATTTTTTGAGGTAGTATTTAAATTTTAGAGCATTCCAACAATATTTTGAAACTTTTTGATATATTTTGAAATGTATTTCAGAAATACTTTAAAATGACTTGAAAATGTCATGAAAATATTTTGCAAATTTTTGAATAAAGTTCTAGCATAATAAATTCTTATTTTATTATTTCATCTACACTTTTTTTTCTTACTGATGTTACTGAACTTGACTGACATATTACATCTGAAAATTTATATGTTTCTACGCATTATTTAATTTTTGAATAATAAAGGAATTTTTCTATACCATTCGAGTTGATTCTGTATAGATTTTAATTTATGGGTAGAATATGGAATCATAATAAAATGATATGCGTGTTCTCCAGATGAAATTTGCATTTTAAACATTTTGCAAGCGAGAACAAGATGGTCATTAAAATATACGTATAATCACATGTTTCGCTGTTTAGAACACTTGCACTTATTATAATAATAGAAGGCACTTTCTGTTCTGTTTCTTCGATTCAAGAATTCCAGAGTTAGAATTTCTTGCGAGTTTAGTTTTTTTATTAAACCACTTATTTTTTTATGTTCTTTATTTCAAGTGCTATACTCTCAATCTGTTCTCTATTGTTCGTGTACTACGTACATTTTTATTTTGAATGCTTAATATTTACTAAGTTCTCTTTTTTTAAGCATTTAATCTGCAAAAGCAACTTGCTTCATTTTTGCTGACTGATTTTTTTTCGGAATTTATTTAGGAGGCATCAAAAAATATCAAAAGACGATTTGGACGGAGGGGATGAGGCTTTTAGTAAAATTGTACTGTTTATTATGAATGAGCAAAGTAGTTCAACTTTAGCGATGTAGTTGCATTTTTAACAAACAAAAAAACGTGAAATTTTTACCAAAAGAGATGAATTTTCGTACAAAAATTACGAATTTTCAACAAAAGCTGAAATTTTAAGCAAGAAAGATTTTTCAGTCAATAAACAAAAAAAAGTTTCATCCCAAATGTTGAATTTCCAAAACCCAAAAGACAAGCTTTCTACAAAGCAGTTGAATGTTCAACCAAGAAGATTAATTTTCTACCAAAAATAAACGAATTTTCGACACATAACATAAATTTTCAACCAAATAGTTGAATTTTTAAACTTGAAAAAGTAAATTTTTAATAAAAAATTGAATATGTGGATAGATTTTCATTTTTAGAAAGATGAAACGAAAAAAAACGAATTTTCTATAAAACAGGTGAATTTTCAATAAAAAAAGTAAATTTTCAACCAAATAGTTAAATTTTTAGTTAAAACAATTAATTTTAAACAAAAACAGATAAACTTTAACCAAAAATGTAATAGTTGATATTTTAACGAAAAAAGATTTTAATTTTCAACAAAAGACTTGAATCGTCAAGCAAAACAGATTAATTTTCAAATAAACAGTCATAAATTTTCAACCGAAAGCGAAACGAACCTTCAAATAAAAAAAGTAAATTTCAACACAGTAATTCAGCTTCCGGCTACATAGTTGAGTTTTCTAACAGATTGTTGAAATTTCGATCCAAAAATACGAATTTTATGCAAAACAGTTGAATTTTCAAATAAATAGTTAAATTCTTACTTAAATCAATTAATTTTTAACATAAAGAGATGAATTTTCAACCAAACGTGTTGATATTTAAAACAACAAATATTTTAATTTGAAATCAAAAACAGTAGAATTTAACCAATAAAGACGAATTTTCAACAAAAGACTTGAATCTTCAAGTAAAACAGATTAATTTTCAAACAGTTGTATTGATACCCAAAAAAATTGATTTTCTACTCAAAAAGACGAATTTTCAAAAAAATATATAAAATTTCAACAATATAGTTACATTTTTAACCAAAAGTTTTCATTTTATACCAAAAGAGACGAATTTTTGACAAAACATATAAACTTTCTACTAAAAATTATAAATTTTCAACCAAAAATGAAATAGTTTGATTTTTCTTTAACAAAATTTATGTTCAACTAAAAGCGGAACGAATTTTCAACAAAATAGTTGATTTTTCAACCAAAGAAATGAATTTTTAACTGAAATTATGATTCTTCAACTAAAAAACTGAATTTTCAACAAAGTAGTTGAATCCTTAACTAAAACAAATTCATTTTCAACCAATCTGTTGCATTTATATAAAAAAATGATTTTCTACCAAAAAAGACGAATTTTGAACCAAATAGTTGAAATTTCTACTAGATAGTTGAATTTGTTGTTGTTATTGAAAAAAATGGATTTTCAAAAAAAACAGAGTTCAAATTTCAACTAAGGCTTTGAATTTTCAATCAAAAAGATAAATTTTCAACCAAGAAGTTAAATTGTTAACTAAAAAGATAAATTTTCAAGTCAAAATGGTATTGTTAAATTTACAGAATAATTTGCACCCAATCAGTAGCATTTTTTTTAAAGGGGCAAATTTCTACCACACCAGATACATTTTTGAACTAAAAAGACGAATAAAAATAAATTTAAAAAAAAAATAATAAAAGATCAATTTCCCACCAAATGAATAAATTAAAAAAACAAGATTTTATAACCAAAATATTATTGTTAAATTTTCACTTTAAAAAATAAATTGTTAAGAAAATAGTTCAATTTTGAACTAACAAAATTAATTTTGAATAAAGGAGTTCAAAGCCAAGTAATAGTTGAATTTTCTACCAAATAGATGAATTTTCGAAAAGTTGAATATTCACCTACAAAAGAATTATGAGTCAAAAAAAAAAAAAATGCAATCAAATTGTCGAATTTTCAAGAAAAATGGAATAGTTCAATTTTCAACCACAGAGATTAATTTTCAACTAAAATGCTCACCTTCGACTAGAATACTTAAATTTTCAACTAAAAAAGAAATATTTTGTAAAAAAACAATGATTTTTCAACAAAATTTTAATTTTTAACCAAGGAGATGATTTTCAACTAAAATGATGAATCCTAAAACTGAAAAGTAAATTTTTAACAAAATTATTGTTGAATTATTTACAAAGAAACAAATTTTAACCATAAGAGATGAATTCTCAAAGTAAAATATAATATTTGATATTTCAAACAAAAAAGACGAATTTTTAACAAAAGAGGGTATTTTTTAACCAAATATTTGAATTTTTAACCAAGAAGATTAATTTTCTATCGAAAAAGACGATTTTTTGATAAACTACATGAACATTCAACTAAAAAATATCCATTTTTAATTAAAAATGGAATTGTTACATTTAAAATTAACAAAAAACGAATTTTCAACTAAATATACGAAAAAAAAATTTAATTGTTAACCAAATAGTTGAATTTTCTAACAAAGCAGTCGATATTTTAACGCAAGAAAAGGAATTTTCGACAGTTAAATTTTAAACTCTAAAAGAAAAATTTTCAGTCACATGGTTGCATTTTTAATCATAGAAGATACGTTTTTTTAACGAAAAATTCAACCGTTACATTTTCAATTAAAAAAATTTATTTATTTCGAAAAAAACGAAGTGTCAATAAAATAATTAAATTTTTAATGAAAGAGATGAATTTTCAACTAAAATGATGAATCCCCAACTGAAATAGTTAAATTTTCTGTTGGTTTAAAATTAATCTGTTTTAATTGAAAATTCAATTGGTTAGTTGAACATTCCTAATTATTTGGCTTAATTTAATTTTTTTAATTCAAAACTAGACTCATTTTTGGTCGCAATATCAACTACCTTATATATTTTTGGGTTGAAAATTCAACTGTGTTATAGAAAAGTAGTTTTTTTTGCTTCAAAATTTAACAATTTCGTTGAAATTTTTCCTTGACTGAAAAATGTTTTCTGATTGAAAAATTCAACTATTTTGGTAGGAATTTCATATCTTTTGGTTAAAAATGCAACTTTTTGTTTTAAAATTAATCTGATTTAGTTAAAAATTCAACTGCTTCACCAGCAAAAATGATTTATAGGCCTGTTTTTGAGCTGTAGCTAAAGTGCCCTATTTTTTATATTATGACATGAAATTTTTTCTTTATAATAGCACTTAAGCAATGAAATTCTGTGTATAAAAAGCCCAAGTTAAAAAAATGTCAATTTTCTAAAAAGATATTGCAAAAATCTTCCAATTTCGATGTTTTCGAAAATTGGAATAATTCTGAAAATAATGAAAATTTCTCTAAGTTCTTGACCCTTTTTATTAGTACTTTTCAAAAGTGTCAAGATATTAAAAAAAAATGTTGCCTATAGATTCTGTCCTCAAGTCAAAGTTGATGAGTAAAATTCTAAATACTTACAAATTAAAAAAAATCATTATTCATCATATTTCAATCAATCTTAGTATTAATTATAAAAATATTGATTTGATTTTGATTTTTTTATTTCATTTGATTTTGATTTATTTGATTTTTTTTTAATTATGTGGTGAGCGCAATAATTATTTTAAGTGAGACTATAACAATGTATTTTACTATTTCAATCAATTGAATTTAAAAAATGATTTATCAGTTGAAATCCTTTGTAGTGATCTAATTAATTGAATTTGTACTAATTCAGATTTAGAGAATACTTTATCATTTGTTGATATATCATTATTATTATTATTATTATTATTATTATTATCTAATTAAGGAACTTTTTAAACTGGTCTACCGTTACAGTTACTTTCGAAAGAATAATGACTAATAATTTTCGCCGAACAAATAATCGTAACACGGGAAAGTATTAGCCTGAATCCCGAGAGTGCACGTGTACTCACAATATCCTTTAGTAAGGCGCGGCTCTATAAGTTGGTGAAACCGGCGATCGCCGGTTTCGATAAAAAATTATTATTTGCAGAGTTTTTGAAGATTATTGAAGAAAATTATATTTATAAACATTTTATTTAATAAAAAATGAAAAATATATGGTAAAAAAAAGTGCAGGCAGCAAGAGTCGAACACGCAACCTCTGGCCATGAAGGAAAAGCGCTACTGCCTGAGCTACCGGCCGATGGGAGTTGTTTTTTTGCCAAACTCTATATGATCTGGCAAATAATTCAAAGTTCCCCTTGTTAGATTGAAATAATGAATTTTAAAAAGCGTGATGCACAACTTGAAAATTATTACTTTTTAATTACTTAGTTTGTCGATCATAATTTAAAAATACTTCAATTTTAAACAATGTTTAAAAAAATGTTGAACGATGAAAATGACAGTGAATGTTTCTTTTTATATGGACATCACATTTTTTAATAATAATAAATAATTTGATTATTTTTAATATTTCTATAATTTCAATTTGAAATTGTAGTTTTCAATGCGCAGTTCTGAAATAGGTTAATTTTTGTAGCCTTGGAAATAAAGTTGTTTAGCTTCAAAAGTTGAAATTTGCAATTCTTTCTTTTAAAGTTACTAATTTTTTTATTATTTTGTGTATTATGTTAGTTTTTTTAATCAATACAAAATATAGTCCTTACAATTATTTTAAAAATCCTTTAAATATTGGAAATCCTATTAGAATCCCTTGAATCTTAAGAAATTGCTTTTGATAACTATGGAAATATTATAAAAGCACCTACAATTTTTGGAATCGTTTGAAATGCAATAAAAACCCTGGAAACCCCTGGTAAAATCTATGAAATCTGATGATATTTCTTGAAATCCTAGACAATTTATTAAAAATCCTAAAATCTTATAGATCCTATAAAATCCTGAATAATCTTCCGAAAATCTAGGAAATTCTTTAAACCCGCATACAATTTTTTTAATTTTTTAAAATCATTGAAATTCTCGGGAATTTGTGTAAATCCCTTAACATTTTTTTTAAAAATGCCTCGAAATCTTTTAAAATATCCTAAAACCTTATAGGTCCTATAAAATCCTGAATAATCTTCCGAAATTCTAGGAAATTCTTTAAAAACGCATTCATTTTTTTTTTGAATTTCTTAAAATCATTAAAATTCTCGGGAATTTGTTTAAACCCCATAAAATTTTGTTAATATGCCTTGGAATCTTTAAAAACAACCTATAAAACCTTACAGGTCCTAAAAAATCCTGTAAAATCTTCCGAAATTCTTAAAAATTGCATATAATTGCTTTGAATTTCTTAATGTCATTAAAATCCTTGAAACTTCCTTAAAATTTTAAAAATCTATTAAAATTTCCTTGAAATCTTTGGAAATACCCTACATTATTTAAAATCCTTTCAAATCTTTTCATATGAGTTGAAATTTTGTTAAGCGCTTTAAAATTCCTAGGAATCTTTTAAAATACTCCATTGTCTTCAAAATCCTTTAAAATACATTGAAACCACTTCAAATTCCTTAAAATCATTGAAATCCTGGGAAATTTGATTAAATGCGTTAAAATTCTTCTAAAATCACTTGAAAGCTTTTAAAATACCCTAAAACCTTATAGGTCATATAAAATCCTGAATAATCTTAAGAAATTCTAGGAAATTATTTAAAATCGCATGCAATTTTTTTTTAATGTCTTAAAATCATTAAAATCCTTGAAATTTGTCAAATCTCTTGAAAAGTCCTTGGAATCCTTGGAAATACCCAAAAATACTTCGAATCCTTTAAAATCCTTTGAAATACCTTGCATTTTTTCAAGCGTTTAAAAATTCCTAAAATTTTTTAAAATACTCTGCAATTTTTAAAATCCTTTGAAATCCCTTTAAGTTCCGTAAAATCATTGAAATTCTGGGGAATTTGATTAAATTCGTTAAAATTCTTTAAAAATCATTTGAATCTTTTAGAATATCCTGAAACCTTATAGGTCCAATAAAATCCTGCAAAATCTTCTGAAATTCTAAGAAATTCTTAAAAATCGCAAATAATTTTTTTGAATTCCTTAAAATCATGGAAATCCTGAGAAATTTAACTGAAAGAGTTCAAATTCTTTAAAAATCTTTAAGAATCTTTAAAAATATCCTAAAACCTTTAGGTCCTATAAAATCCGGCAAAATCTTCCGAAATTCTATGAAATTCTTCAACAATCTATACGATTTTTTCATTCTTAAAATCATTTAAATCCTTGGAAATTCCTTCAAATTTTTTTAATCTCTTGAAAATTCCTTGGAGTCCTTGGAAGTACCCTAAATTATTTCAAATCCTTTGAAATCTTTTAAAATACTGTGAAATTTTTTTAAGTACTTGAAAATTTCTAGGAATCTTTTAAAAGCCCCTAAGATCTTCAAAATCCTTTGAAATCCCTTGAAATTCCATAAAATCATTGAAATCAACTGAAATGATGAATTTTGAAGTAAAAAATTAATTTTTAACAAAATTGTGCATCTTTCGACTAAATAGTTTCATTTTCTGCCAAAATGTTGAATTTTCGAGAAGAAAATGAGAATTTTCTTCAAATCAGATGAATTTTCAACCCCAAAATGTGAACTTTCAATAAAAAAGTTAATTTTCTACCGAAACAGTGTAATTTTCTATTTGATAGTTGCATTTTTATATAAAAAAGATTAATTTTGTATCAAAAAATATCAGTCTTCGTCAAAAAGTGGAGCGGCTGAATTTTCAGTTAAAACATAAATTTTAAAATAAAAAAATAATAATTTTCAACCACAGAAATGAATTTTTAACCAAAAAGATAAATTTTCAACGAACAGGAATAATTTTCTAGCGAAGAAAATAAGTTTTTAACGAATTTTTTTTTTCAACTATATGTTAGAATTTTTCAAGGAATTTTCGACAAAATAGTTAAATTTTCTACCTAAGAAATGAATTTGGAACTAAACAGATTAATCTTTAACCAAAAAAAATTAGTTTCAACAAAGTTCAACTTTCGACCAAATAGTTTCATTTTCTACCGGAAATTGTTGAATTTTCGAAAAGAAAATACGAATTTTCTTTAAAACAGATAAATTTTTAACAAAAAAGTTAATTTTCAACCGAAACAGGTTAATTTTTAATTAGTTGCATTTTTAACCCAAAAATATGAGATTTCCACAAAAAGAAAGAAAATCGTTGACCCCCCCCCCCTTACTCAACAAAAAGAGTTTCCGTATTTCATGCATGGACCCTTAGTAAACGGTCCCTGTCCCAGTAGAATCGTGGTAAATCGCACCTACGGCCACGTCTTATGACCGTGATATTATTATTTATTATTTTTTTTTACAACAATAAAAACACGCTTCTTAAGTTTCCGTTTCAAGTTCAAGGAAAGCAGGAATTACAATTCACCTGTTCGCTTATCGCTACTAGACGCTTATTTGTATAATGTCTGTGTTGAACTAAGCAACTGCGATATCAAAGTAGTGCAAGAAATTCAAAATTGTGAGAAGCATTCTCAAAGTCTTTTGATACAAAAATTTATATAATTTTTCATTTTTTGAGACGTTCGAGATATTGACTTTTTTATATATTGAATAAATAATATAATTTTTTTGAAAATATAAATAAGGGGCTGAAATATAATTATCATCGAAAATCAATTAAAGGCCGTTATTAGTTAAAGTTCCATCTCTTTGGTTGAAATTTGAACTATTTTGTTTGAAATTAATTTTTCTATTGAGAAATAAACTATGCCATTATTAGTTCAAAATTGATTGTTTCTAGATCACAATTCAACAATTTTGTTGAAAATTTATGTATTTTATTGTAAACTCGTCTTTGGTGGTAGAAAATTGATCTTCTTGATTGGAAATTCAATTACTTGGTTAAAAGTTGAACTAATATGATAAAATAATATTTTATTAGTTAAAGATCCTTATTTTCAGTTGCAAATTGGAATATATTGTTGAAAAATCAATAATTTGGTTCAAAACTAACTTTTTTTTTACGATTCATATTTTTGGGATGAAAATTCCACTGTGTTGTAGAAGATTCGTCCTTTGGCTTAAAAATTCGAATTTTTGTTAAAAATTCCTCTCTTTGGTTGAAAAATGCTATTATTTTGTAAAAGTTTAACTGTTTGGGTGAAATTTAATTTTTTGGTTTAAAATTCATATTTTTTAATTGTAAATTCACCTGCTTTCAAAAGAACCCGCCTTTTTGGTTTTAATACTCAAGAATTTGGTTCAATTTTTTTTTCTTTCTTGACTGAAAAATCTTTCCTGGTTGAAATACAAACTCTTTGGTTAAAGATTTGTCTTTTTATGGTTGAATTCAACTGTTTTTGATTTTAAATTAAATTGTTGGTGGTTGAAATATCAAATATTACAGTTTTTGTAGTAATTTTATCTTTTTGGTTGAATTCGACTATTTTGGATTCAAAATTAAAATATTTTCTTGATTGAAGTATCAACTATTATATTTTTCCGCGAGAATACAACTTTTTTTAATTTAAAATTTAACGTTTTTGTTGAACACTTACATTTTGTTATAGTCAGTTCATCCTTCTGCATCGAAAATTCAACTGTCTTTTATGAAACTCGTCTTTTTGGCTGTAAAATCCAACTATTTGATTGAAAATGCAACTGTGTTTGGTTACAGTATAATCTTTTTTGTTTAAAAGTATAACCATTTTGTTAAAAATTCATTTTTGCGGATGGAAAATTCAACTATTTGCTTAACAATTCATTTATTTTGTTAAAACATTGTCATTTTTGCTTGAAAGTTCAAAAACGTAATTTTTCTTATTTTTTAACCTCTGATAACAAACAAAAAGCATCATTATAAGATAGAAAATTTTATTTTCTAATGCTCAACTGCATGCCAGTACCTTCAATAATTTCAACCATCTCCCAAAAAATTGGACTAGTGACTCAATAAACTAAAAAAAAATAATTTAATTTTCGATTTTTCAACGAAATTCAAAAAGTTGTTATGAAAATCTTTTAGGGATTTCAAAAAGCAACGTTTTTCTTTTTTTGACTTTTTTCATATCGTGCGTTTTTTGGCATCAAATTTTCATTTTCGTTTGTTTTTGTGAATTTTGAAAATGCTGTAACTCTCATAATTTTCTTTTTATCAAAAAAGTCATAAGGATAAATTTTTTGACTTTCCAAGTACTACGGATAGCCGTACATAGAATTTTTTAATATTAAAAAAAAAATGGTTTCAAAATCTTTGAAAATGCTCTATCTTTTTGAATTTTTATCAAAATAGCTGGCTAACGAACTTGACCTTCAGTTTCTGATTTTACACAAATATAATACCTTCTCTGATGAAAATGTAAAAAATTAATTTTTCACAAAGTTCAACTTTCGACCAAACAGTTTTTTTTTCTACCGGAAATTGTTGAATTTTTAAAAAGAAAATACAAATTTACTTTGAAACAGATAAATTTTCAACGAAAAAGTTAATTTTTAATCGAAACAGGTTAATTTTTAATTAGTTGTATTTTGAACGTAATTTTTACGCAATTTATGCATGGCCCCTTAGTATAAACGGTCCCTGTCGCAGTAGAACCGCCGTAAATCACACCTATGGCCATGTCTCACGACCGTGAGATTATTATTCATTATTATTTTTTTACAACGAGAAAAACACGCTTTTTAAGTTTCGGTTTCAAGTTTAAGGAAAATAGAAATTACGATTCATCTGTTCGCTAGTAAATGCTTATTTGTTTTATGTCTGTGTTGAACTAAGCAACTGCTATAAAAAAGTAGTGCAAGAAATTCAAAATTATAACAGTATTTCTGACGATTAAAGTTGAATTTCTTTAAAATTAATTTTATTGATTACAGACTGAATTATTTTGTTTGAAAATTTCTATTATTGATTATAAATTAATCGTTTTTAGTTGAAAGTTAAACTACTTCGTTAAAAATTCATTTTATTAGTTGAAGATCCATTTCTTTGGTTGGAAATTGAAATATTTGGTTTAAAATTAATTTTTTTTATTGAAAATTAAACTATTTCATTATTAGTTGAAAATTTATCGTTTTTAGTTCATTCAACAATTCATTGAACAATAAATTCAACAATTTTGTTGCAAATTTAGGTCTTGTGTTGTAAATTCGTCTTTTGTTGTAGAAAATTAATCTTCTTGATTGAAAATTCAATTACTTGTTTAAAACTTGAAATATTATGTTAAAATATCATGTTTTTAATTAAAGATCCTTGTTTTCTGTTCCAAATTGAAAATTCAACAATTTGGTTCAAAATTAATTTTTGTGTTGACAGTTCATATTTTTCGGATGAAAATTCAACTATTTTATAGAAAATCCGTCCTTGGCTTAAAAATTCAACTTTTCATTTAAAATTCGTCTTTTTGGGTAAAAAGTTTAATTATTGGGTTGAAAATTAACTTTTTGCCTTTTTGGTTTTAAAATTCAATAATTTGGTTGAAAATTTTTTTCTTTCTTGACTGAAAAATCTTTCCTGATTGAAATTCAACTTTTCTGTTGAAACTTCGTCTTTTTGCTTTGAAAATTCATCTCTTTTGGTAGAATTTTTATCTCATTTGGTTAAAAATGCAACTGTTTGTTTAAAAAGTATTCTTTTGGTTAAGAATTCAACTGTTTTATTAAAAATTCGTTTTTTGTTAGTTGAATTAAACTGCTTTTGATTACGATTTTTTTATTGAAATATCAAATATTACAGTTTTTATAGAGAATTCATCTTTTTGGTTAAATTCGACTGTTTCGGATTCAAATTGATTTAAAATTCAAAGTTATTGTTACAAATTTTTCATTTTGCTTGAAAGTTCAACTATTTAGTTGAAATTTTATTTTTGATAACAAATTATTAGATTTTGAAGATTGAACAATTTTCAACTATTTACGTTTTTCGCTTTTGTTAGCGGGGTTTTTTTTACTGAAATTCGACATCCTTAACAAATCATTAGATTTTAAAGTTTCATAATTTTTTTATAATTGTAAGTTACGTAAGGGATTTACATTAAACACTGTTATTTTGAAACAAAAATCCTGAGATTTTAAAAAGAATTAGATTTACAATTCGCAACACTTTTTTGTTATTTTAGTTTTTCTTCGGTTTTGCATTGGTATTAAAACATAAGTATTTTCATTGTCTTGTTCTTATAATTCAAAAAAAGTGCGCATCCTATAAGTAAAGAAAAAATAACAATTTTGTTATTAAACATTTTATTGCAATTTGTCTCGTTTTCTCATGAATTTCATTTGTTTATTTTCAATGTTATTGTTTACAATTTAAACTAAAAATAGGCATCCTAGCGTAAAGTGGCTTTGAGCGAATTTGCAGATATAATTTAGGCGAAAATTTTTGTTAAATAAAATTTTATTGTAGCTTGTGTCCTTTTTCCAAAAAGGTATTTCTTAAATATATTTTCATAATAAGAGCTTATAACAAATCTGCAGATCTTTTTTGGTTGAACAACTTTTGTCTTTTAATTTCTTTTCGCTTCTTGTGTTGTTTTTCCAAAAGTTTAATTTTCTTTTAATTTTTAACCTTGTTTTTTATGATTAAAAATAAACATACTCGTCCTATCAAAAAAATATTAATAACAAATTTGTAGATTTTTTTTGGATGAGCAACTTTTGTTAATTCATTTTTCTCATAGCTTATGTCGTTTGTCCAAAAATTAAATTTTTTAATTTTCAATGTTTTTTACGAATAAAACAAAAACCACGCATCCTATCGAAAAATAATTCATAAAAAATTTGCAGCTCTTTTTGGAATGAACAACATTTGTCTTAGTATTTTTTTTCGTAGCTTGTTTCATTTTTTGATTTTTAATGCTGTTGTTTACGAATTTAAACAAAAACTACGTGTCCTATCAAAAAGTAATTATTTACAGATTTGTAGATTCTTTTAAATGCACAATTTTTGTCTATTCATCTTGTTTTGTATTTTGTATAGTTTGCTCGCAAAATGGAATTTGTATTTTTCATTATTTTATTGTGCGATCAAAATTAGAATTTTCTACTCTTCAAGAAAATTCAAAAAGTTGTTGTAATAATCTTATAGGGTGTTCAAAAAGCAATGTTTTTCTCCTCTTTACTTTTTTTATATCGCGCGTTGTTTGGCTTAAAATTTGCATTTTAGTTTATTTTTTTGAATTTTGTAAATGCCATAACTCTGTTCATTTGTTTTTTTTTATCGAAAAAGTCATTAGGATAAATTGTTCGTCTTTTCGAATACTACGAACAGTCATACATATAACTTTCAAATTTGAATGCACATCTACATGTCAATACCTTCAATTTCAAACATCCCCCAAAAAATTGGACTAATGAACTAATAAACTAAAAAACAAAATTGTTTAATTTTTCTTATTTTTCAACCTCTGTTAACAAAAAAAAAACATCATCATAAATAGAAAATTATATTTTTTAATGCACATCTACATGTCAATGCCTTCAATTTCTACCATCCCCCAAAAAATTGGACTAATGAACTAATAAACTAATAAACTCAAAACCAAAATTTCTTCATTTTTCTTATTTTTTAACCTCTGTTAACGAAAAAATATCATTATAAAATAGAAAATTTTATTTTTTAATGCAGATCTACATACTAATACCTTCAATTACAGCAATCTTCGAAGACCATCCAACAAAAAGAAAAGATTCCATCATATTGATATAAAAAACGAAATGTTCTCATTTATTTTTTATTTTTCAATCTCTCATAAAAAAACATTAGTATGATATAGCTAATTTTATTTCATTATGCACAGCTACATACCAAAACCTTCAATTTGAGACATCCCCGAACAAAATTGAACTAGAACAAAACCTCCCAGCTTACTGGGCTAAAAAACTAATTTTTTTCGATGTTTCTCATTTTTTGTCCACTGATATAAAGAAATAATACTAAAATATAGTAAATTTTACTGCGTAATTCAGATTTACATTTAAAGACGTTCAATTTGAACTATCCCTGAAAGGTATTGAACTAAAAGTAAATTTTTGAGCATCGTGGCCTAAAACACGACATTTTCCCATTATTTATATTTTCAACTACTGATAAAAAACGGAACTTTGACATAGCAATTTTTTTTCTAAATTTACATCAACATTCGAAATGCTTCAATTTGGGCCATCTTTGAAAGAAATTAGAATAATAGAAAAGCTTCAAGCATAGTCGTCTAAACATAGAAATTTTCTTATTTTTCAATCTTCAATAACAGATATAACATCAATATGAAATGACAAATTTGATGTTTTATGGCACATCTAAATGCGAAGACCTTCAATTTGAGCCCTTTCCAAAGAAAATCGGATAATTTTTAGGGTATTATGAACCCTGCACGAAAATGAGTGCTCGCTACTCATTCGGAAAAATTATGTATTATTTTTATGTATTTTATGCAAAAAATGTGTGAAACAAATAAAAATTATAAATAATATTTCCGACTATGTATAATTTTCCGCCTGGTTATTAAAATAATTACGAGGGGAAACAACTAAAAATGTGGTCCAGTGGATGTGGATTACTTCGGTTTATATCTGATTATCCTGGATTACCTCTGTATACATAATTACTCTAATTACCTAATATTCCTTTGGATTGCTTAAGATTACGCTGGATTACATGAAATTATGGTGGATTACTCCGCATAAACTAGACTCACGCGAATTTTCAAAAAAAAAAATTATACTTTTTAACAAAATTCTTTAGTGTTCAAAAAAGTAGGTAATTTTTAACCAAATAGTTAAATTATCAATCAAATACGTGAATTTTTAACCAAGATGATAAATTTTTTTCCGAAAAAGAGGAATTTTCAACAAAATACCAGAATTTTGAACCAAATAGTTGAACTATCAAATAAAAAAGATACATTTTCAGGCAAAACTGGAATAGCAACATTTTCAATAAAAAAAAATTAATCTTTTTGCAAAAAAAAGCAACGTATTTTCAACGGAATAGTTGAATTTTCAAGTGAGAAAAATGAATTTTCAACTAAAATGCTTTATCTTCAACCAAAAAATGAATTTTTAACAAAGTAGTTCAACTAAGAAAGACAAATTGCTAAACCAAATAGATGAATTTGCAACTATGAAAGATAAATTCACAATTGAAAATGGAATACTTAAATTTTCAGTGTAAAAAAATGAATGTTCATCAAAATAAGAAAAATAAATGAATTTTCAACAAAATAGTTAACTTTTTCACCAAAATAGTTGAATTTTCTACTAAAGAAGATCAATTTTCAACAAAAAATAGAATATTTACATTTTCAGTTAAAGAAAATTAATTTTCAACCAAAAAAAAGGACGAATTTTTAATATATAGTTAAATTTTCTACAAAAATAGTTTAATTTTCCGCAAAATAGATAAATTTTTCACCAAATAGTTGAATTCTCAACAAAAAATCATGCATTTTTAACGAAGAAGATTAATTTTCGACCCATGCAAATTACTCCTATTACCTGGATTACTCTAGATTACTCTAGATTACCTGAAGTACCCTGAACTATCTGGATTACAAGTGGATTACTCCACATTACAAAAGGATTCCTGGGGATTAGAACTAAATTACTTCATATTAGAATTGAATTACAAGTGGATGAAAAGAGGATTAGTCCGAATTACTTGAATTAGTGTGGAATACTAGTTGATTACTCCAGATTGCAAGTGGAATAATACCAGTTAGACCTGGATTACTCTGTATTAGAACTAGATTACAAGTGGATTACTCTAGATTACAAGTTGATTACTCAGGCTTACAAGTGGATAAGTCCGACTTACAAGTCGACTACTCTGAATTACTCTAATTACTCTGGATCAAAAGTGGATTAATTAGAATTGCACGTGGATTAAATCATATTACAAGAGAATTAATCTGAATAACAAGCGAATTAATCCGAATTACAAGTAGGTTACTCCAAATAACTTAAATTACAGTGGAATAAAAGTGGAACACTATAAATATTAAAAGTGGATTACTACCGATTAGAACTGGATTACTCCATATCAAATCTGAATTACAAGTGGATCACAGAAGATTACAAGTATATTACTCCGAATAACTCAAATTACTGCGGAATACAAAAAGATTACTAAAGTTTACAAGTGGATTAATACCAATTAGACCTAGATTACTCTATATTAGAACTAGATCCAAAGTGGATTACTCCAGATTGCGAGTGGATTACTCTAACTTACAAGTGGATTACTCAGACTTACAAGTGGATAACTCCGACTTTCAAGCCGACTATTCCGAATTACTTTAATTACGCTGAATTAAATGTGGATTAATAAGGATTACACGTGGATTAAATTGAATTACAAGCGAATTACTCGGAATTACAAGTAGATTTCTCCGAATAACTTAAATTACAGCGGAATAAAAGTGAATGACTAAAGATTAAAAGTATATTACTACCGATTAGGACTGGTTTAATCCATATTAAATCTGGATTACAATTGTATCACAGAGGATTACAAGTATATTACTCCGATTAACTTAAATGACTGCGGAGTACAAGTGGATTACTAAAGATTAAAAGTGGATTACTACCGATTAGATCTGGATTACTCTATTTTTGAACTGGAAACCAAGTGGATTACTCCAGATTACAAATGGATTACTTAATATTAAAAGTGGATTATTACCAATTAGAGATGGATTACTCTATATTAGAACTATATTACAGGTTGATTACTCCGCACTACAAGGGGATTACTCCGAATTACTTGAATTAATGTGAAATACTAGTTGATTACTCTATATTGCAAGTGGATTACTACCAATTACACATAAATATGGATTACTACATATGATAAGTGGATTACAATTGCATTACGGTGGATTACAAGTGGGTTATTCTGATTAGAACTGAATTACTCTGTATTATAACTGGATTACTAGTGGATTAAATCGCATTACAAGTGGATTACTCCGAATTACAAGGTAATTACTTCAAATTAGAACTAGATTACTCTATTAAAGAACTGGATTACAAATATATTAGTTTGGATTACAAGTGAATTACTTCGAATTACAAGTGGATTACACCGAATTACATGCATTACTGCGGAATGCAAACGGATTACTCCAAATTGCAAGTAAATTACTGCTGATTACACCTGGATTACTCCATATTAGCACTATATTACAATTGGATTACGGTGGATTATACTGCATTACTCGGATCACATCTGATTAATGGTTCGGATACGATTGCATATAAAAAAAATACTAATGTGTTTAATAGAGTTTCTTTTCTAGTGAGCTTACAAATTAATTTGATCAAATATTTGATTATGGGTGAACAGGTGAAAAATAATAATACCAAAATTGAAATTGTACCGCAACAATGAAAAACGATTAATCAAGTCCTATAATTTATTATCAGCAATCTAATTTTCCCAGCCAATGTGATTATGTAATTTATAGTGGATATATTTTTTCCGACGCTTTTGCTTCTAAAATAGGAGGTGATTGCAAAATTTTCGATGTGCGACGTCCGCAAGATTCACTATTTACTGCAGAATTTTTGGCATGCGCAACAAGAAAATGCACGAGCTGCCATGAGTGCAAGTGCACCGGGACAGGATTCGTCGCACTTTTACTTCCGGCGCGTCAAATAGATGAACGGAAATGCGTTTCAGATAACGAATTTACGTCACTCTGATAAAAAACTTTTTCACAACTTTATTCAGCTGAGATCGTATTTGCTTTTGTTTACTTAATTCTGTTATGCGCATTTTATGTACGTATACGCAAACAAAACGAGAAACAAGTTCGTCTATCAAATAATTTGATGTAATCCAGAGTAATCTTATGCAATCCGAAGTAATATTAGGTAATTATAGTAATTCTGTATATAGAGGTAATCCAGCATATTCAGAGATAATCCGGAGTAATCCACTTCCACTGGACCGCATTTTTAGTTGTTTCGCCTTATATGTATTTAATAAGTAGGCGGAAAAATTATACATAGTCGGAAATATAATTTATAATTTTCATTTGTTTTTTTACATATTTTTCGCATAAAAGACATGAAAATATTACATAAATTTTCCGAATGAGTAGCGAGCACCCATTTTTGTGCAGAGTTCATAATGCCCTAAAAATTATCCAATTTTCTTTGGCAAGGGCACAAATCGAAGGTCTTGGCATTTACATGTATCATAAAATATAAAAAATTTTATGTCATAGTGATGTTTTTTCGGTTATTAAAGATTGAAAAATAAGAAAAAAGAGAAAATTTCAATTTTTAGATACTATGCTTGAAGCTTTTCTATTATTCTAACTTCTTTCGAAGATGGCTCAACTTGAAGCATTTGGAATGTTGATGTAAATGTCAAAAAAGGCTATGTAAAAGTGTCGTTTTTTTATCAGTAGTTAAATATATAAAAAATGGGAAAATTTCATTTTTTTAGACCACGATGCTCAAAAAGTTACTTTTAGTTCAATACCATTTACGGATAGTTCAAATTAAACCTCTTTAAATGTATATCTGCATTACAAAATAAAATGTACTATATGGTAGTATTATTTCTTCATATCAGTGGACAAAAAATGAGAAAGATCGGAAAAATTTCGTTTTTAGCCCACTAAGGTGGAAGCTTTTCTTTTAGTGCAATTTTGTTCGGGGATGTTTCAAATTGAATGTTTTGGTATGTAGCTGTGCATGATAAAATGAAATTAGCTATGTCATACTAATGTTTTTTTTTTCATCAGAGATTGAAAAATAAAGAATAAATGAGAACATTTCGTTTTTTATATAAATATGATGGAATCTTTCCCTTTTGTTGGATGATCTTCGAAGACAGTTGTAATTGAAGATATAGGCATGGAGATATGCATTAAAAAATAAAATTTTCTATTTTGCAATGATGTTTTTACGTAACAGAGAATAAAAAATAAGAAAAATTAGGGAAATTTGTTTTTTAGTTTATTAGTTCATTAGTCAAAATTTTTGGGGGGATGGTTGAAATTGAAGGTATTGGCATGTAGATGTGCATTAAAAAATAATATTTTCTGTCTTATAACGATGTTTTCCTGTTATCAGAGGTTAAAAAATAAGAAAAATTTAAAAAAATTGTTTTTTAGTTTATTTGTTCATTAGTCCAATTTTTTGGCACAAGCTATGAAAAAAATGACGAGACAAAATTTGCTCTTCCAAAAAAGAGTGAAAACTCATCCAAAATTTTCATACATTTTATTTAATAGGACGCGTAGTTTTTGTTTTAATCGTGAAAAATAACATTAACCCTATAATTAGTCACAATTCAGTAGAATCGCATAAAAGTCACACTGTGTTCTAATGAGTCCTAAAAATCTAAAAAAATTGGTAGGTGTTATTTAAGGATTGCAAAAGATGATCTTTTAGTTTTTGTAACCAAAATTAATTGTTTAAATATTTAAAAAAAGGTAAAGTTAAGGTAACGAGCTCCTCTACGAGGAAGTCGAAAATATTTTGGGGTGAATTTCACCCCGAATAAAATAAAAACCTTAATGTCTTAAAAATTGCAAAACTTGCACGTTTTTTCAAGTGTAATTTGCAAAAACTCATGGTTAAAGATATTTGTAAAAAACGTTAAAATCGCTATATTAATTGATTTAACACGTGTCTTTTAGTGAATGAAAAATTTGTAAAATCGCACACAAAGAAATATTTTGTTACAGAATAACCAGTGTTCTGGTTGAAACAACAGAAAAATAATTATTATAAATTTTTGTTATTTCAAATTTAAACCAGAAATTTTGTTAACGCGTTCAAAAAAAGAGATATTTTTGTCTGATAAAATCCTATTTAAAAATTGTGGGGTTTCAATTATATTAGCATTCAAACAAACAAGGAAAATTTATTACCCATTTTTTTTTAATTACATTAATCGAAAACAGAAAGGTCCCATTTATTTCTCAAAAGAAGTGTTTTGAAAACCGAAAATGAACCCAAAAGTGGTCAGGAATTTTTCAAGGTTTTAACATAGCCTTATTCATTAAAATATTATTTATTAAAACGATAACATTTTTTTTTTAATCTGTCCTTGATTTTTTAAAGAACATATTTCTATTGCGCAAATTAACTTGTAAATATAAGTCATTGTTAATTCTGCGATTGATAAATAATATCTTTTAGACGTGTAAATTTCTTCACTGTTTTTATTCCTCTCATGATTAATTAATTCCATTGAAGTAATGAAAGTTCTTGCCATTCGTCACATGGACGTGATATCATCCTCGAAGCGATGATCATCTGGACTTTAGACTTTATAGAGATTCAGCCTGCATTTTACCTTGTGAAAAATCCTTTGTCTTAATAAACATTTAATTGATCAGTTCACTTTGCACTACAATCAAAGGAAGAGATGATAAATATTCCAACATTTAGAAATATTCATAGTATTAACAAACTTTTAATCATGACTAGATGAAATTATATTCAATGTTTCCTTGTTGGAACAATACGAGTAGGGGAAACATCCCACAGTGGATAAGCCTACAGTGGAGCATCCTACTGTGGATAATCCTACAGTGGATCATCCTACTGTGGATAATCCTACAGTAGATAGTAATCAGTTAAAAGCGCAAATATACGTAAAATAATTAATTTTGATTTTAATTTATCGACATATATAGAATCTTAACCATTAATTGAATTAAGGACCAAATCTTGAAAATAGGGTACTTTAGGGACTTTAACTGAATATAGCCCTGGTGGAAAAATTTTTACAAAAAAGTAAAGATAACTAAAACTTTTTGACAGGAATATACAAATAAATACAATAAATTACAGAAAAGTACAACTTTTTTCTATTATTGAGACGAATTTGGTATTTTATTGTATTTTTTTGTACATTGTTGTATTTTATTGTAGTTTTCATTTTCTACAAGAATTTACAAAAAGTTACAACTACAAGAATCTACCGGAATTTACATTTTTTCAGCCCAAAAGTTGTTCTTTTTCGACCTACGGTGACAAATACTTTGAATATTGCAATGAGATAATTTTAAATGAAGATTAAACTTTAAAGGAGTGGTAGAATATTAAAAGACAATAATGAATTATCGTTATTGAACAACAAAGAACACCTTGCGCTTGAAGTTTTTTTAAAATATATAGCAAAAGATTGGACACAATATATGTCATTTAAAATTATGTCATTGCAATGTTCTCAATATTTGTTATCCTAGATCGAAAAAGAACAGCTTTTTGACTGCAAATAAAAATTGAACAATTGAGAAAGAATTGATCATAGCAATTGAAATTAAAATATTCGAACTCTTGAAGATACAAATTTTTTCATTTGAAGTTATAAAAACTTAATTTCAAATTAAAACTGTTAAATTTGTGTACTTTTGGATTTGAAACTTTTAAAATTAAAGCTTAATACTTTTTAATTCAATTGGAAAATTTTTAATTAAAAGCAATTAAATTGCAGAATATTGAAGTTTAACTTTTATATATTCACTCAAAAAAATGTCTGGTTAAATCAACCAGAATTCTGGGTAAATATGCCCTTACTCTTTTTTGTGATTAGACTAACTATTATGGTTGTCGAAATTAACTTTTTTGTTGGAAATTTAACTGTTTTCTTGGAAATTAGTCTTCTGGGTTTGAAAATGGTAGAAGATTCAACTACTTGGTTGGAAATT
>JAABKJ010003735.1:0-25471 GCA_011634705.1 Andricus grossulariae | reverse complement strand
CTCCCTCTCCCTCTCCCTCTCCCTCTCCCTCTCTGCACTGTTTTACTATGGGATCTCCTGAAAACTCATGATGATTCCTTACAACAAATTTCAAAGTTAATCCATCAAAGTTTCATTTCTGCCGTGGCCCCACTACCACACACTGGTTTTTTACGATTAAAACGAAAACAACGCGTCCTATCAAAAAATTATTGAAGACAAACTTTTAGCTCTTTTTTGTTTGAGCAACTTTTATCTATTAAGTTTTTCATACTGTCTGTCGTTTGTGCGAAAATTCAATTTTTTTATTTTTAGTTTCATTTTTTTATGACTGAGACAAAAACTACGCGTTCCATTAAAAATGATTGATAACAAATTTTTTTTTTTGTGTACTGTTAAAAATGGGAAATTTGTCAATCATAAAACCTTCAGGATTGATTTTTTTTAAACGTTCAAAATAAAAAGTATTTTTAAATGGGAAACATTAAAAATTGTAGCAAATTTCTACTATGGAAGTTGAACATTAAACGAATTCAAACTTCATTTGAAATAAGAAACTTAATTGTCAATCAAGGAAGATAAATTTTCAACTGAAAAAAAATTTTTAAGCAAAAATGGAATCAGTAACTTTTCAGTTTAAAAAAACTGATTTAAAACAATAACAACAACAAAATTTCAACGAGTGGAGTTACACTTAAAAAGTCGATTAGTCGAATTTTCAACTTGTCAAAGATCAATTTTGAACCAAAAATGGACTAGTATAGTATTCAGATGAAAAAATAATTTTTAACCGAAAAAAGGAATTTCCAACAAAATAGTAAAATTTGTATCCAAAAATATAAATTATCAACAACAAAGTTAATTCTAAACCAAATAGTTTAATTCTTTACCAAATTATTGAATTTTCGGGCCAAAAAGACGAATTTTCTATAAAACAGTTGAATTTTCAACATTTAATAGTTAATATTTGAGCAAAAAAATATTTTAATTTGAAAAAAAAATGAATGTTCAACCAGAAAAGCTGAATTTTCAATTTAAAATATCAGTTAAAAAAAATTTTAACAGTTACTTCTGAACAAACAAAAAAATAATTTTTAGCAAAATAGTTTAATTTTCAACCAAGAGATGAATTTTAAATTCTGTAATAGTCAATATTTTAACCGAAAGATATTTTAATTTAAAAAAGATGAATTTTCAATCGAGAAAAATAAATTTTTAAACAATAATAGAATAGTTACTTCTCAACAATAAAAAAGGAATTTCCAGCAAAATAGTCAAATTTTGAACGAAAGGGATGAATTTTCATCTCTAATTATGAATATAAAAAAATATATATTTTTTCAAAAAAAGGATTCAACATTCAACTGAATAGTTGCATTTTCAAACAAAAAGTTTATTTTTCGACCAAGAAGATCCGTTTTCTACCAAAAAAAAAAAAACAACAATTTTCAACAAAATATTTGCATTTTCAAACATATAGTTTAATTTTTAGCTAAGGAAGATAAATTTCTACCAAAAAATGGAATAGTTCAATTTTCAGTTAAAAAAAAAAGAAATTTCAACGAAAAATGAAACGAATCTTCAACAAAATGTAATTTTGAGAAAAGGCTTCAAAGTTCAGGTAAATAGCTGAATTTTCCACAAAAAGGTTGATTTTTTGCCTCAGAAGATTGATTTTCTTACAAAGAAAATGAATTATCAACAATATACTTGCATTTAAAATCACATTGTTTATTTTTTAACTAAAGAAAATAAATTTTCTCGACCAAAAATGGAATAGTTAAATTTTCAGTCAAAGAATTAATTTGCAACCAAGAATAAATTCGAAATCTTTGCGAAATATTTGAAATCCTTGTAAAATCTTTGAAATCTATCTAAAATTTTCGCAAAATATTTTTAATCTTTGTGAAATCATTGAAATATTTGTAAAATCTTTGGGAATTTTTGTGAAATATTGGAAATATTTTTGAAATATTGTATGATATTTTGGTAATTATTGAAATCTTTACGAAATTTTTGGGAAATCATTGGAATCTTTAAACTCTCTTTAAAATATATTTGCAATTTTTGTCAAATAATTGAAATCGTTGTGAAATCTTTTAAATCTATTCGAAATCTTTAAAAATATTTAAAATTCTTAGAAAATCATTAAGATCTTTTTGAATTCTTTGGAAACTTTCTCAAAATATTTGAAATATTTGGTAATATTTGTGAAATTATTGAAATCATTACATTTTTCATGAAATCTTTTAAATCGATCCGAAGTCTTTGCGAAACATTTGAGAAACCTTGAAATCTTTAGAAAATCATTGAAATTTTTCTGATATCTTTGGAAATCTGTTCAAAATATTTGAAATATTTTTGAAATATTTGGGAAATTATTGAAATCATTGAATTCTTTGTGAAATATTTTAAATCTATCCGAAATCTTTGCGAAATCTTTCAGATTTTTATGAAATCTTTGGGAAATCATGGAAATTATTGTGAAATCTTTCATATCTATCTGAAATCTTTGTGAAATCTTCGAAATCTTTAGAAAACCATTAGAATCTTTCAGAAATGTATGCGAAATATTTGAAATTCATAGAAAACCTTTTAAATTTCTGTAAAATCTTTCTGATATCTTTGGAAACATTTTCAAAATATTTGAAATATTTGGTAATATTCGTGAAATCCTTGAAATTATTAAAGTCTTTGTGAAATCTTCTAAATCTTCTCAAAATCTTTGTGAAATCTTTAAAATCTTCGGAAAATCTCGATGAAATCTTTGGAAAACCTTGATGAAATCTTTGGAAAATCTTGATGAAATCTTCGGAAAATCTTGATGAAATCTTCGGAAAATCTTGATGAAATCTTTGGAAAATCTTTATGAAATCTTTGGAAAATATTTCTGAAATCTTTGGAAATCTTTGCGAAATATTTACAATATTCAAAATATCCTTGAAGTGTCTGATAATATTTGTGAAATCATTGAAACTCTTTAAAATATTTGGTAATATTTGTGAAATTATTGAAATAATTCAAGTCTTTATGAAATCTTTTGAATCGATCCAAATCTTTGCAAAAAATTTGTGAAATCTTTGGAAAATCACTGAAATTTTTCTGAAATTTTTGGAAATCTTTGCGAAATATTTAAAATATTTGTAAAATTTCTGAGAGTATTTGTGAAATTTTTTAATCTCTGGGAAATCATTGAAATCTTTGTACACTCTTGAAAATCTATCTGAAATCTTTGCGAAATATTTGAAATCTTTATGAAACCTTTGAAATCTTTAGGAAATCATTAAAATCTTTGTAAAATCTTTCTGTAATCTTTGAGAAATATTTAAAACATTTAAAATATTTTTGAAGTATCTAATAATATTTCTGAAATTATTGAAATCTTTGGGAAATCGTTGAAATCTTTATGAAATCTTTGAGATATCACTAAAATCTTTGTGCACTCTTTAAAATATTTCTTAAACTTTGTGAAGTTAAATCTTTTAAATCTATCCGAAATCTTTGCGAAATATTTGTGCAATTTTTCAAATCTTTAGGGGATCGTTCAAATCTTTGTGAAATTTTTTGGAAATCTTTGCGAAATATTAAAAATACTTTTGAAATATTTGGTGATATTTGAACTTTTTGAGAAATCATTTAAGCGTTTCTGAAATCTTTCGAACCTATTCGAAATCTTTGCCAAATATTCAAAATCTTTGCGAAATATTTGAAATCTTGATAAAATCTGTGAAATCTATCTGAAATTTTTTTGAAATAATTGAAATCTTTGTAAAATCTTTTAAATCTATCGGAAATCTTTGAGAAAGATTTGCAATTCTTAGAAAATCCATTAAATCTTTGTGAAATCTTTCTAATTCCTTTGGAAAAATTGTCAAAATATTTGAAATATTTGTTAATATTTGCTAATATTTGTGAAATTATTGAAATTATTGAGGTTTTTATAAAATCTTTCAAATCTATTCGAAACCTTTTTAAAACATTTGTGAAATCTTTGGGAAATCATTGAAATCTTTCTGATATCTTTGGAAATATTTTCAAAATATTTGAAATATTTTTGAAATATTTGTTAATATTTGGGAAATTATTAAAATCATTAAAGTTTTTGTGAAATCTTTGAAATCTATCCGAAATCTTTCAAATTCATTCGAAATCTTTCAAATCTATTCGAAATCTGTGCTAATTATTTAAAATCTTTAGGAACTTATTGAAATCTTTGTGAAATCTTTGAAAAATATTTACAATACTTCTGAAATATTTTATAATATAATCTTTGTGAAATTATTGAAATATTTGTGAAATCTTTAGAAATCTTTGCGAAATATTTTAAATATTTTTGAGATATTGTATGATATTTGTGAAATTATTAAAAATGTTGTTTGAATCCTTGGGGAATCATAAAAACGTTATGCACTATTTGAAATCTATCTGAAATTTGTTTGAAATAATGGAAATCGTTGTTAAATATTTGAGAAGTCATTGAAGTCTTTGTGAAATCTTTTAAATCTATTCGAAATCTTTGCGAAATATTTGAAATATTTGTGGAATTGTGGAAAATTTATTAAAATCTTTGTGGAATATTTGAAATCTTTGTAAAATCTTTGAAATCTATCTGAAATTTGTTTTGAAATAATTGTGAAATCTTTTAAATCTATCCGAAATCTTGGCGAAATATTTGCAATCCTTAGAAAATCATTGAAATCTTTCTGAAATCTTTCTAATATCTTTGGAAAATTTTGAAAAATATTTGAAATATTTTTGAAACATTTGCTAATATTAGTGAAATTATTGAAATTATTAAAGTCTTTGTAAAATCTTTCGAATCTATTCGAAATCTTTGCGAAACATTTGTGAAATCTTTGAAATCTTTATGAAATGTTCGGGAAATCTTTGTGCAATCTTTAATATTTATCTAAAAACTTTGCGAAATATTTGAAATCTTTGTAAAATCTTTGAAATCTTTAGGAAATCGTTGAGATCTTTATGCACTCTGTGAAATGTATCTGAATTTTTCGTAAAATAATTGAAATCTTTTTGAAATCTTTTAAATCTATCTAAAATCTTTGCGAAATATTTGTGAAATTTTTTTAACTGCTGGGAAATCATCGAAATCTTTGTGCACTCTTGAAAATCTATTTGAAATCTTTGCGAGATCTGTCTAATATTTTTAAAATATTTGATATTTGTGAAATTATTGAAATCTTTATGAAATCTTTGGAAAATCATTTGAGTCTTTGTGAAATCTTTTAAATCTTTGTGAAATCTTTCAAATCTTTATGAAATCTTCGGGAAATCATTGAAATCTTTGTGCAATCTTTGATATCTATTTGAAATCTTTGCGAATTATTTGAAATCATTGGTAAATCTTTCAAATCTTCAGGAAATAATCAAAATCTATGTAAAATATTCATGAAATCTTTGCGAAATATTACAAATATTAAAAATATTTTCGAAATATCTGATAATATTTGTGAAATTATTGAAATCTTTGCAAACATTTCGGAAATCATTGAATTCTTTGTGCATTCTTAGAAATCTTTTTGAAATTTTTGTGAAATAATTGAAATATTTTTGAAATCTTCGTGAAATTTTTTCGAAATCTTAAGAAATTTTTGCGAAATATTTGTAATATTTTAAAAATATGTGATAATTGTGCAATTATTATAATCTTTGGGAAATCATTGAAATCTTCGTGAAATTCTTAAATCTGTTCGAAATCTTTGCTAAGTATTTAAAATATTTGGGAACTCATTGAAATCTTTGTGCACACTTTAAAATCTGTCTTGAATCTTTGTGAAATAATTGAAGTATTTGTGAAATCTTTTGGAAATTGTTCAAATCTTTGTGAAATTTTTCTGAAATCTTTGCGAAATCTTTAAAATATTTTTGAAATATTTTGGTAATATTTGAAATCTCTGCGAAATATTTAAAATACATTTGAAATATTTGGTAATATTTGAAATCTTTGTGAAATCTTTGGGAAATCATTAAAGTTTACGTGAAATTTCTCAAATTTATTTGAAATCTTTGCTAAATTTGTAAGATTTTTGCAAAATATCAAAAATCGTTGTGAAATCTTGGCGAATTTATTGAAATCTTTGTGGAATATTTGAGATCTTTGAAATTTATCTAAAATGTTTGCGAAATCTTTGAGAAATCATTTAATTATTTGTGAAATCTTGGAAATATTTGGAAAATCATTGAAATCTTTCTGAGAACTTTGGAAATATTTTCAAAATATTTTCAATATTTTTGAAATATTTGGGAAATTATTGAAGTCTTTGTGAAATCTTTTAAATCCATCCGAAATCTTTCTGAAAGCTTTCAAATCTATTTGAAATCGATGCTAAATATTGGAAACCTTTGCGAAATATTTGAAATACTTTTAAAAATATTTTGCTAATATTTGAAATCGCTGCGAAATATTTAAAATACTTTTGGAATATTTGGTAATATTTGAAATCTTTGGGAAATCATTATAATCTTTGTGAAATTTGTCAAATATATATGAAACCTTTTCTAAATTCGTAAAATTTTTGCGAAGTATTTAAAATCTTTGTGAAATCTTGGGGAATCTATTGAAATCTTTGTGGAATATTTCAAATATTTTTGCAATATTGTATGATATTTGTGAAATTATTAAAAATTTTGTTTGAATCCTTGGGAAATCATTAAAAACTTTATGCACTCTTTGAAATCTGTCTGACATTTTTTTGAAATCCTCGTGAAATATTTTAAATCTATCCGAAATCTTCGCGAAATATTTGCAATCCTTAGAAATACTTGGTAATATTTGTGAAATTTCTGAAATCTTTGAAAGATCATTGAAATCTTCGGCAATATGAATTTTATACCTGTATTCATTATTTATTATTCATTATTCATTGTTTGTTATTATATTATTGTTTTATTTATTTTACTATTATATTTTTTATTGTTTTATTCTAATATTGTATTTTTATTATACTATGAACATTGTACAAATTGTGCCATTGAATATTATAAGTCTATGCCCCTACCCCCACCTAGAAAAAAAGTCTCTGCCACTTCTGAATAGATCAAACTATTTTTCAAATAAGTCTACACATTCTAATATGGATAATTCAAGACCACATCTCATCTAAATTTCAGAAAGTGATATTTACAGAAACTAATCAATACTTTCGCACTACACCTGGGTCCTAGTACGAATCACTGATTACGGTTTGAAACTAGTGATAGTGAACAAACTCCAATCAATGGTTTCGCTGCACTCAAAGCTGGTGGACAAGAACAAATAGATGAACACTTCACATGAAGCTACACACACAGTTGTCTATATCATGTTGGTTTTCTATCATTGGCATCCAAACATAGATGTTTAATGCCTAATGTTTAATGTTTATCCAACTGATGGATCTCCTAGATCCTATCTTCGCTAAAACACCTTCCAATCCATTAAATGTATTTTATTTAAGAAAGAAAACCTTTTTTTACCTTCAGTAACCTTTTTCCATTAAAAAGCTCTTTGAATAGGAGCCAAGTGCTGATATAGAGTATAATTGGGCGGAGGACACTTGACTGCTAAAAGTTTCATACTCACTCTCCCCGTAATGAACAACTTCATACTATTTTTGGGTCACTAACTTGTGAGGAGAAATTATAACGAGGGATTAGTGTTTTTATAAGAACCCACGAGAGTTAGCAGCTGGCAGAGAAGGAATAAAAAACTTTTCCATTCATTATTCCACCGAGAGGGATCATATCTCTCTATATTAGAAAAATATCTCATTTCCGGTGTGTTGAGATTGTCTGACTACATATTGACATGCACTACTGACCCCTGAACTTTTGACTATGCTCTGACGAATACTAATGATTTGTGGCTGACTACATGTCAACTTTTACTACTGACAACAAACACTTCTATTGATAGTCAATAAGGTAGATCAGCTGGTCGTAGGTCAGGAAAAACATGGAAATCAGGGAAACGTCATGGAATTTTGTTGGTCAGGGAAAAGTCAGGTGTTTAAAAAAAATTGCAAAAGTCACGGAATTTCTGTAAGAAGCACTATCAAAAATAATCAGAATTTCCAAACAGTCACTTTTAGTCACTTTTCTTTCAATAAATTAACCAATGAGTTATCCGCTATACAATTCAGGTCTGTACCTTATTCTGAATTTTCTTGAATTCTTCTGAAATCTTTTAGGGTATTTCAAAAGATACCAAGAATTTTTAAATAGATTGCGAAGGTTTGAAGATATTCGAAAGGATTTTTGGAAGTTTTTCGGTTATTTAAAAAAATCTCAAGGTATTGAAAAGAGCTTTAAATAGTTTTAAAGGATTTTTAATAGGTAATTTTGGAAATGTGGGGTAAAGTCGGACATTTCTAAATTGATAGTTTCAATTACTTAAGATGGGTGAAGGTATGTGAAGGTATTGCGTAAAGTTTTGAATAGTTTCAAAATATTTCGAAAGATTTCAAAGGATTTTCGATAGTTTGGGGTATTTTAAAAGTGTCCAAGAAATTTTCTATAAATGTCCATAATTTAAAGGAATTTCAAAGTATTTTAAAGACTTAGGGTATTTTTGAAAATTCCAAGAATTTTTCAGAAGCTTTCAAAAGTTTTATTGAATTTCGAAAGATTTTATAGGACTTGAAATACTTTAGGGTATTTGAAAAGATTCCAAGAAAGTATTAATAGATTTTAATAATTTAAATGTATTCCAAAATTTTTTGAAGATTTCAGCGTATTTCCAAAACTTCCATTGAATTTTGTAAAGCTTTGAAAAGTTGCAAGGAATTGAAAAATAATAATAGGAATAAAAATTGTTTAGGGTATTTCGAAAAGGATTTTCAATAGTTTGGGGTATTTGAAATGTGGCCAAGGAATTTTCTATAAATGTCCATAATTTGAAGGAATTTCAAAGTATTTTGAAGACTTGGGGTATTTTTAGAAATTCCAAGAAATTTTGAAAAGCTTTAAAAAGTGTCAAGAAATTGAAAAATATATATACGTCCAAAAATTGTTTAGGGTATTTAGAAATATTTTAAAGGATTTTCAATAGTTTGGGGTATTTTAAAAGTGGTATTTTGAAAGATTTTATAGGACTTGAAATACTTTAGGGTATTTAAAAAGATTCCAAGAAAATTTTAATAGATTTCAATAATTTAAATGTATTCTAAAGAATTTTGAAAGACTTCAGGGTATTTTTCAAACTTTCAATGAATTTTGAAAAGCTTTCAAAAGTTTCAAGGGATTGAAAAATTTTTGTAGGACTAAAAATTGTTTAGAGTATTTCAAAAGATTTTATAGGACTTGAAATACTTCAGGGTATTTAAAAAGATTCCAAGAAAATGATAATAGATTTAAATAATTCAAACGTTTTCCAAAAAAATTTTAAGATTTTAGGGTATTTTTAAAACTTCCAATTAATTTTAAAAAGCTTCAAAATGTTTCAAGGAATTTAAAAATATTTATAGGACCAAAAATTGTTTGAGGTATTTTGAATGATTTCAACGGATTTTGAATTTATTTAAGTAATTTAATGGAATTTCAAAGGATTTGAAATATTCTACGGTATTTTGAAGTATTTCAAGTGATTTCAAGATATTTCAACGGATTTGCAATCATTTAAGTTATTCTATAACATTCAAAATAATTTATAATATATTTTAGTAATTTGAAGTAATAAAAAAGGATTTAAAAGATTTAAGGGTATTTAAAAAATTTCGACGATTTTTCAAGAGCTTGATAAAAGTTCAAGGGATTACAAAAGATTTAATAGAATTTCAAATATTTTAGTGCACTTTAAAAGATTCAACGGAATTTTCAAGAAGAAATTGAGAGAAAAAGGAAGTGAGAGTGAAATTAAGGAAATGGATTTTTAAAATTTTATGGTATTTTAAAAGTTTTAAAAAGTTTCGATGGATTCCAAAATATTTTAAAGATTTTCAAATACTTTAGATTCTTTTAAAGAATTTCAAAGAATTTTGAAATCATTTTAATAATTTAAAGAGATTCCGAAAAAGTTGTAAATGTTCTACAATATTGAAAAAAAAAAAAATTAAGAAATTTTCAAGAGCTTTCAAAAATTTCAAGAGATTTCATAAGATTTTAAAGTAATTAAGATATTTTAGGGTATCTGAAACATTCCAAAGGATTGTTGAAAGCTTAGAATGTTTTTAAATATTCGAAGGTATTTTCAATAGATTTTTAAGTGCTTAAGAATTTACAATTTTTCATTGAGTTTTAAAGATTTTCGGAAGGTATGAAACAATTTTATAGGATCTATAAGATTTTAGGATATTTAAAAAAATTCCAAGGAATTTGTTTGAGGTTTCCGAGGATTTAAATAATTTAAAGGTATTCCAAAGGATTCTAAAGATTTTTAAGAGAGATTGATTAAGAGCTTTAAAATGCTTCAAGGTATTTCAGAAGATTTAGAAGGATTTGAGCATTTTCAAGATATTTGTGAGAGCTTTCAAAAATTGTACAGGATTTCAAATGATTTTAAAGAATTTTTAATATTTTAGGGTATTTTAAAAGAGTCCGAAGAATTTTCAATAGATTTCAATGATTTGAAGGAATTTTAAAGTATTTTTAAAAGTTTAGGGTATTTTTTAAAATTCCAAGGAATTTTCTAAAGCTTTAAAAATCTTCAAGTAATTTTAAAAGGTTTCATGGGATTCAAAATATTTTAGGGTATTTAAAAAGATTTCAAGTCAATTTTAATAGATTTCAATAATTTAAAGGTATTCCAAAGAATTTGAAGTATATTTTCAGGGTATTTTTGAAACTTCCAATGAATTTTCTTATTTCCTTAACTTCATTGGAAGTTTTAAAAATACCCTGAAATCCTTCAAATCCTTTGGAATACCTTCGAATTATTGAAATCTATTAAAATACCCTAGAATATTTTTAATCCTATAAAACATTTCAAAATCAGTAGCAACATTAAAAAATTTTCAAATACTTCAAAATTCCGTCCAATCACTGAAATCTATAGAAAATTCTTCGAACTCTTTCAAAATTACCTAAAATATTGAAAATCCTTTAAAATCTTTTCAAATCCTGTACAAAATTTTAAAGCTCTTAAAAATACCTTGAAATTGTTCAAATCCTTTAAAATCTTCTGAAATACATCAAATGAATTTTGAAAAGCTGTAAAACGTTTCAAGTAATTCAAAAATATTTCATAGGATTAAACATTTTTTTAGGGTGTTTTGAAAGATTCCAACGAATTTTGAATTTGTTTCAGTAATTTAATGAGATTTTAAAGGATTTCAAATATTTTAGGGTATTTTTAAATATTTCGGAGGATTTCAAAATATTTCAAAGGATTTAACATATCTTAAGGTATTTCAAAAGATTCCAAGGCATTCTAAATAAATAAAAAAAATTGCAAGGGATTCATAAAGATTTTAAGAATTTTAGGGGATTTGAACAAATTTCCATGCAGTTGTAAAGAATTCCCTAGAATTTTCTAAGATTTATAAAAATATCAAAGAATTACCAAAATTTTGTAGGAATTTGGAAGATTTTGAATATTTTTGAAAATTCGAAGGATATTTAAAAGCCTTGAAAAGATTCAAGGTACTTTAAAATATTTTAAAGGATTTGAACAATTCTAAGGTATTTTAAATAATTTCCAGGTATTTTTAATAGGTTTAAAAAATTTCAAGGAATTTGAAATGATTTAAAAATGTTTTCAAAATATTTCAGGGAATCTTGAAATATTCCGAAGGAATTTAAATATTTATTGATATAAATTTTATTTTGACAAACTTTTCAGGATTTCAGGAAATATCCTCAAATTTTGTACAATTTTACGAGATTCTATAGTATTTTAATGGATTTTGGAGAATTTTTTCACAAGATGTCACAGATTTCGTAGGATTGCAAAGATTTGAAGAGATTTTAAAATATTTTTGACAATTCGTTAAAACTTATTTTGAATTCACCCTGAATTCTTATTATTTATCTTGAAGTCATGTTAATTCTTCTGAAATTCTGAATCATTTCAAGAAATTCTTTTGAATTCCCTTGAATTTTTCTAAACTCATTTCAAACTTACTGAATTCAATGCATTTTTCCATATTTTCTCATTGTTTTTAATTCACTTGCATTTTTGAATTCACTTACATTTTTTTAATTCACCTTGAATTTGTATGAATTCCATCCAATTCTTCTTATTTTTCTTATATTCCTTTAAATCCACTTCACTTTTACTGGAATCAATGGAATTTTTCAGAATTGAAAAATTGTTCGCAATTAATTTGAATTCTTTTGAATCACATCATTTCAAATACCTTTTCACCTTTTCCAAGTTAATTAGGCTGTGGCAGCTGCGAGAATAATAAATTAAACATTCAAGAATGTAAATTTAAAGTAGTTTTATTCCACCTAAAAGATGGTCAGGTTATTTTAAAAATAAAGTTTTGCGGCCACCCTGTGTGTTATGCCTGACTACACATTGACCTGTACTACTGTCCCAAGCATTTATACTGACAATCGGTAAGGTAGATCTTCTACTAAAACCTTTACCACCAGATCTCAAACTCCCTTATTGAATTCAAAAAATAATTCAATCGTTTTTCCTTGCAGGAGGAGGCCTGGATGGGCTGAACGAGTGTTGGACTTGGAGGGACGATGGGAGAGGACTACGACGGAGATGGGGGTTGTCATTCCGGGGTGGAAGAAGCCGGTACAAGTCTACCGACCTGGGAGGCAGGAGCGGCGGTTCTAACCCTCGGCTTTTTGGTGCTAGCAACAGTCCTCGGCAATGCCCTCGTGATTTTAAGTGTCTTCACCTACCGACCACTGCGGATCGTGCAGAATTTCTTCATCGTCTCACTCGCAGTAGCCGATCTCGCCGTCGCAATCCTGGTGATGCCTTTCAACGTAGCCTACTTGCTACTCGGAAAGTGGATCTTTGGAATCCACCTCTGCAAGCTCTGGCTCACCTGTGACGTGCTTTGTTGCACAGCCAGTATCCTGAACCTCTGCGCCATCGCCCTCGACCGATACTTCGCCATAACGGATCCCATCAACTACGCCCAGAAGCGAACCCTAAAAAGAGTTCTGGCGACAATAGCCGGAGTCTGGATCTTATCAGGAGCCATCAGTTCACCACCTCTAGCTGGCTGGAACGACTGGCCCGAAGAACTGGAACCTGGAACACCCTGCCAACTGACCCAAAGACAAGGCTACGTCATCTACTCAGCTCTAGGTTCCTTCTTCATCCCATTGTTGCTCATGACTCTCCTCTATTTGGAGATCTTCCTAGCCACTCGAAGACGGCTACGTGAAAGGGCTAAACAGAGCCGACTAGGTGTGGTACAGTCAGCCAGGCATCGGGAAACTGATGACGCAGAGGAGTCTGTCAGCTCCGAGACGAATCACAATGAAAGATCGACGCCAAGGTCGCAACCTAAACCTTCGCTTGTCGATGATGAACCTACGGAAGTGACGGTTGCTTGTGCTGCCACTGGACACACGAGACGTGGTGGTCGCGGGATTACCACGACATCTACGACTGTTTATCAGTTCATCGAGGAAAGACAGAGGATCTCCTTGTCGAAGGAGAGACGAGCCGCGAGGACGCTGGGGGTCATTATGGGAGTGTTTGTTGTTTGCTGGCTTCCCTTCTTCCTCATGTATGTAATCGTTCCCTTCTGCCCGTCTTGTTGTCCCTCAGACAGGATGGTTTACTTCATCACCTGGTTGGGATACGTTAACAGTGCTCTCAACCCGGTCATTTACACGATTTTCAACCTCGACTACAGGAGAGCTTTCAGGAGGCTTCTTCATCTTGGATAAGTGGTTCAGCGAGGGGTTTCGACTTCCGCAATTTGTACATATTTACGATTCGTGATTACTCCGGTTGTGGGTTAGGCATTCAAAAAAGCGAGTGTATGATATACTTAGCACTGATAATATCTGATCCCTCAGACTGAGAACTTTGAATGTTCTTGGGATTTGGCTTCCGGAGACTGTACATATTTAGGATTTGTGACTGGTCTAGTTTCGGGTTGGAAAAGGTCCGTAACTAGAAAAAATGGTTGCGCATTTTTATTATAAATTATTATTAAGTTCCCTCTCGTTGTCTTTTATGATCCGTATCAGATCTTACGCTAATGTATTAAAAGGGAAGTGCTTGCAGATCCAGACACCTCTTTATTTTCGGGATTGAAAGTTCCTGATCGAAATGTGCACGAGGTCGGAAACTATGAAGCATATCCTTCTCGATAGACGTCGGACGTGCAACTTGAGCGAAATGTGGTTTGAGTGAGGATCAAGCTGTTCCGAACTTTGTCCCGAGGGAGCATATTCAATAAAGTACCTGCGTAGCTGGGAGATGACATCAGAAAGCTGACTAGGTTGGTCTGATTAAATCAAGGCTGATTCATGAAAGTAGTTTATCTAATGACGCCACGAAAGTAGCTGCAGTCTTTCTAATCATTTAATCAATCTTAACAATCTAGATGTCATCTCAGTGGCATTAAAATTGTTTGTAACTCATGCATGATTTTAACACTTTTCGATACCTGTAAAGCTAAAATAGTGCTTTTTAAACACGGTGATGTCAGAGGGAGCAAAATTTGAGCTCAGAAAAATGATGGTCAAGAGATCAGCTGATCGCGCTAACAGATTGTTTGACAAACTGGACCAACTAGACGTGATAAGTTACCGATAAATTACCATAATTTGCATAAATTACGATGAAATATCGAAAATTTCTAGAAATTTTTGGACACTCTGAATTTCCGTAAATTTAACAACTTTTTATTATTTCAAAAATATCAAAAATTTCGAGAAATTTTAAAACTTGTTTTGACAGATTGGAATAACTTGAAGCGATGAGTTACAATGATTTACAATAACATACCATAAAATGCCGAAATTTTGCAGAAATTATGGAAATTTTTTGATTCTCTGAATTTTCGTAAATTTCAAAAGTTTTCATAATTTTGAAAATTTTGCGTTGACAGATTAGACGAACTTGAAGCGATAAGATACCACAAATCACCATAATTTACAGAAAAATACCAATAATTTCCGGAAATGTCAAAAATTTTTAAAATTTGCGTCAACAGATTGGGCACCTTTCACAGCGATAAATTACCACAAATTTCCGATTAATGAACATAAAATAAGATGAAAAACAGAAAATTTCGGTTGATTTCCGAAATTGTTATTATTTTGAAAATTTGCGTTGATAGATTGGAACCATTTGAAGCGATAAGTTACCATAAGTAACCTTAATTCACCACAAAATACCAAAAATTTCCGGAAATTTCAAAAACAAAATCAATTTCGAAAGTTTTAAAATATTGGACACAATTTGAAGCAATAAATTACCATAAAATACCGAAAAATTTCCATGAAATACAAAAATTTCCGGGACTTTTGGAAATTTTGGAATACTCTTAATTTCCGTTATTTTCAAAAATTGAAAATTTTTAAAGATTTGAAATTCGCGTTGGCAGATTATACAAACTTTAAGAGATGAGTTACGATAAATTCTCAAAAATTTAGGAAATTTTCATTATTTTGATAATTTTGAACATTTGCGTTGACAGATTGGATCAACTCGAAGCGACAAGTACCATTAATTACCTATAATTTGCAATAACTTACTAAAAAATTTCGAAAATTTCAGAAATTTACATCATTTCGACAATTTGCGTTGACAGATTGGATACAAGGGAAAACGAAAAATTACCATAAATTACTAACAAATTACCATAAATTACCAACAAATGATCATAAAATATCAAAAAATTTCATAATTTTCAACATTTTTACATTTTTGACGATTCACTGTCAGAAATTAGACCAACTAGAAGCGACAAGTTACCATAAATGACCATAATTTACCATACAATACCCAAAATTTCAAAAAACTTCGGAAATTTTTCGATACCCGAAATTTCCGTAATTTTCACCATTTTGAAAATTTTTGAAGATTTCAAAATCGTGTTAGCAGATTTCACGAACTTGAAGAAATAAGTTACCATAAATTACTTATAAATTACTATAAATTCTCAAAAATGTTCAAAAAGTTAAGAAGTTTTCATAATTTTGAAAATTTTGAACATTCGTTTTGACAAATTGGATCAACTTGAAGCAATGAGTACCATTAATCACCTATAAATTGCCACAAATTAGTACAAATTTTCGAAAATTTCAGATATTTTCATAATTTTTACAATTTGCGTTGACAGATTGGATACAAGTGGAAACGATAAATTACCATAAATTACCAACAAATCATCATAAATTACCAGCAAGTTACCATAAATTACTAACAAAATATCATGAAATATCAACAATTTTAATTATTTTCAACATTTTGAAATTTTTTAAGATTCACCTTGAGAAATAATTGGACAAAGTCGAAGCGATAAGTGACAATAAATTAACATAATTTAGCATAAAATACCAAGAATTGGAAATTTTTTTTTTAAATTGTTGTTTTTCAATTTTTTGAATTTGTGTTAATAGATTGAACCAAGCCGAAGCGATAAGTTACCATAAATTATTGATAAGTTACCTCAATTGACCATAAATTACCATAAATTGCCATGAAATACCGAAATAACCGGAAAATTTGGAAATTTTCGGATACTCTGAATTTCCCTAATTTTCATATTGTTTAACATTAAAAAAATTGTAATTTGCGTTTAGACATTGCACAAACTCGAAGAGATAAGTTACAATAAAGTGCCGATAAATTACCATAATTTCCATAAAATACCGAAAATTTCCTGAACTTTTGGGAATATATGGAATCCCGTAAATTCCAAAAATTTCCATAATTTTCAAAATGTTCCGAATTCGCGTTGGCAGATTGGACCAATACGAAGCGATAAGTTACCATAAATGAGTGATAAATTATCATAAATTCTGAAAATTTCGAAATTTTCAGAATGTCAAAACATGTTTAGAATGTCAAAAAATCAGGTCATCAAGTATTCAAACAAATTCATAAATTTATATAAAAATAAAAATGAATTTCCCATTATATCATCATATGAACAGAAATGCTCATGTTACAGAAAATGTCTGAAATCATGCATTTATTATAAAAAAATAATATGCTATGCACCAAGGGCGAGTATGTCCTCGTCTCTGGCTAGCAGTTACGCACTCGCCTTTGACTCGTACAGAAAAAAATGACACTAATCAAAAAAGTCCCACTTCTCTCCCTTGGTGCATAATATACTATAATTAAAATCTGGAATGCATTTCCTCACCTGCCACGTATCTGATTTCATTATCAGGAAAAAGAGTATTTGTAAATTCCCCCGAGAATATTCGCTCTTTGCAAATCTACCTAACCTACTTTGGATACTGAGAACGACCAGAGAGGTGAGCATCGAAGTGGATAATCTCTGGTCAGCTTATGGGGTGGTTAGACACGAAAAACGATGTTTAAAGCTGAAAGCTCGTTTGATGTTATGGTGACAGAAGAGGACTACAGGAAAGAGAGTGGACTGATAAATAAAAGAAAAAAGATGGAGTTGTGAGAAATGGGAAAGTTTTCTCTTCAGGTACACAGTCCGACTCTTCCGGAGGAAAAAGTTTTAACAAAGATTAACCAAAGCCATTTACGAATAATGCAAGTCGATAGACTCTGTTTTTGGATATATGTTAAAAGTTGTTCCTTCGGGTGAGTGGACTTCTCGAGTGGACACAAGTTTCATTATTAATTCCGATACGTAAAGTTTGACTTCCAAGTTGAAGCGGTTCAACTTGGATTCTCTGCGGTACAATGTGCTGAGATTTCACCTTGGAAGAACTTTCGTCTAAAGTCTGCAGTTGTAGGTATCCGCTAGTGGATCGATGGTAATGGTCTGCCACTGGAGAAGCATGTTATTGCTCGGTCGCTGTGTACCTACTTACGGACAAACTTGTGCTTTCGTGAAACTACAACGTTTACCAACTCCTTGAGGTTTGCTGACGGCGTGGTGTCGTCAACACGACCATTCGGAAGCTCGAACCCTTTTAACTCGCGTTACTCAATAAGAAGTAAGAACAGCGTTTCACGCTTACGAATAAGACTTTTCTACGAAACTCGACCAAGACTCCAATTAAGCTGTTTAGATGCTAAATCCGTACCGTAGGCGGTACTCGTCGTTGTAACTAACAAAGATCCTCAATTCCCCATACTACAAAAGTAGGTATATCGCCGTGCAAATTTTTCTCGTACTGTGACCTGGTCAGAACGCTGACTTGGCTTTTTTCAAAGAGAAAATATATTGTGGTAGCAAGTAGAGTACTTGCTGAAAATTGCAGGAAACCCTAGCGGATCGCGTGACCATTCCGCTCAAATAGGCCATGTTATTACAGCAACATCTTTTTAAAAATTTCAAATCGACTTCGAAGGATCTTCTAAGAATTTAGTTCAGTCCAGTTGAAAAGAAAATTGAAATCGATTGTAAACTGTAGCCAGAATCGTATTTTGAACATGTTTTCATCATTTTACCCCACTGAGCTTCGGTAGTGTATTGCCCTAGCGGACCGTGTGAGCAAAATGGTTACCTAATTCCGGGACTGTAGTGACCACATCCGCTGACTGGGCCCAGTTTATTACAGCCACAATATTTTTGAACAAATTTCAAATCGACCTTGAGGGATCTCTGAAGAATTTAGTTCAGTCCGGTTAAAAAAAAAAGGATTAAAGTCGATTGAAAATTATAGCCGGAATCTATTTTGAACATGTTTCCATCATTTTGCCCCACTGAGCGTCGGTGGTGTATTTCCCTAGCGGAGCGCGTGAGCGAAACGGTTACCTAATTGCGTGACTGTAAAGTGACCACATCTGCTCACTGAGCCCCTCTTATTACAGCAACATCTTTTTAAGAAATTCGAATCGACTTTAAAGGATCTCTTAAGAATTTAGTGCAGTCCAATTAAAAAAAAGGATTCAAATCGACTAAAAATTGTAGCGGGAATCGTATTTTGAACAAGTTTTCGTCATTTTGCGCCATTGTGCATTGGTAATGTATTTCCCTAGCGGACCGCATGAGCGAAATCGCTGCCTAATTGAGTAACCGTAAAGCGACCGTAAAGTGACCAATTCGCTCACTGGGCCCATGTTATTACAGCAACAATACCTTTCAAATTTTTTCAAATCGACTTCGAGGAATCTCTAAGAATTTATTTCAGTCCAATTAAAAGAAAAGGATTGAAATCGATTGAAAATTGTAGCCGGAATTTTTTTTTGAACATGTTTTCGACATTACGACCCACTGAGCGTCGGTGGTGTACTTCCCTAGCGGACCGCGTGGGCGAAACGGTTACCTAATTGAGTGACCTTGAAGTGACCATTCCGCTCACCATTCGCTCATGTTAATAAAGCATCAATATCTTTGAAACTGTTTCAAATCGACTTCGAGGGACTCTTTAAGAATTTAGTTTAGTTCAATTGAAAGAAAAATGAAATCGATTGAAAATTGTAGCCAGGATCGTAGTTTGAACATGTTTTCGTCATTTTGTCCCACTGAGCGTCGGTAGTGTATTTCCCTAGCGGACCGCATGAGCGAAATGATTACCTAATTGCGTGACTGTAAAGTGACCACATCAAATTTTTTTTAAGCGACTGCAGTACAATCCAATAAAAAAAATTGAAATTGATTGAAAATTATAGCCGGAATCGTATTTTGAAAATGTTCTCATAATTACGCCCCACTGTCCCTCGGTGATGTATTTCCCTAGCGGACCGCTTGAGGAAAACGGTTACCCAATTTCGTTATCGCAAAGTGACCACATAGTGACCATTTTGCCCACTGGCCACGCTAGGGCGTATTTTAATTATTTTTTATATTTATTCATAATTTTACATGCAACTCAAAACATTTTTTCACGCATTTATGTCTATGTATTTGTACTTATTCATATATTAAAAAATTAAGAATTAAAATCTGTGTGCGGCAACCCGACCTGAAATATTGATCGTCGGGTTGCCGTGCCCAGCTCTTAATTTGTAATTTTTTTATACATGAATACAAATAGATAAATATAAATATGTAAAATGATAAAAGGAGCGTTGAGTTTTTCGGTCATTTTACGATCACGCAGTTGAGTAACCGTTTCACTCACGCGGTCCGCTAGGGAAGAATACCGACACACGCTAGGGCAAAATGATGAAAACCTGTTCGAAATATTCCGGCTACAATTTTCAATCGATTTCAAATTTGTTTTCAATTTCAATTCAATTTCTTTGAGGTACTTTTTTTTAAAACGTGTATTATTTGACTTGCCAGTTATGCTTTAGTAAACTATATTGTCATTTCATAACCGTGATTTGTATAAACTAATTTTATAAACAAATCCGCAGTTTTAGCGAGACGGCTACATCAATTGAGTTGTTTATAATAAGTTGTTTATAATAATCGCATTTCTCATAAAATGGAAAGACAGTTCACTAAAATATCACGAACAAGCATAACAAGGTACAAAAATTGCTCAAACTGCGTATTTGTTTACAAAATTTGTTTATTACAGTCACAAAATTATCATAAAATAATAATAGAGTTTACTTAAGCATCACTGTCAAGTCAAAAAATACCTCAAATACTAAAGAAAGGCTTTAACTGGGCATTTGTTTATAAAGTTTGTTTATAACGATAAGAAATACATTTATTTTTGTTTTTTTAATGTTTGTATATTACTTTAAATTGAGCTGAATACGAAAATCACTTTACAAATACCCAAAACGATTCAAAAATCACCTACCATTGCTTTTAACGATATAATTGTTGATCGAAAATTATTTATTTAGAAAAAACTATCCAGTCATTGTTCGAAAATCTTAAATTTTTGAATTCTTTTCAAGTTTATGTTTATATAAAGTAAGTAAAAACCTTTCTTTTTAAAATCGGCATCATGAAACCCAATAAAAATTAGCCTTGATTTTGAAAGGTGATAGCACCGTCCAGAATATAGATAATGATATTTTTTAAAACTTGTTGAAAAGCTTATCAAATTCTGCGTCAAATGAGCCCTAGTTACAATGATTTGGAATTGTGGATATTAAATTATCATGTGAGAAAGACAAAAGTAAAATTCCGATTTTTAAAGAATTTTGTACTTCAACTTCAACTTTTGGTAGGACTTACGAAATCAAAGGTGCGGTAATGTATTTCAAACTTAGCTTGAATGAAAGGTATAATCCTAAAGATCACTTTTGTAAAATATCAAATTAAAAAATTAATTTGCCAGCTCCTGCCAAGAGTTGCAGTTGAAGTACAAAATTCCTTAAAAATCGGAATTTTATTTTTGTCTTTCTCGCGTGATAATTAAATACCCACAAGGCCAAAATACTTCAATTTGGAATCATTTAATTCAAAATTTAATTATATTTCCAAGGATTAAAAACAAATTATTTATTTATATTTTGGATGGCGTTATCAGCTTTTAAAGTCAAAACTAATTTTTAATGGGTCGCCCGCTTAGTGGTCTGATACTATCCGTCGGTGGTGTAATTACGATTGAATTGCTTTTTTTTTTTGATTAAACTCGAAATATTTGCTAGTTCAATCGGAATTTTTTTTAGTGATGATGATAATGATGATGACAAATATCCTTCCTTTTGGGAACGAATGAATTTTTTGTAGAAATTATAAAAATTGATACCAGCGACTTTTATTAGATTGATCTGATTTTCTATAATATTTTTAATCAAATGAATCTGAGATTTTTTATAAGAAAAAATATTTCAAATTCTGCTGATTTTTTTTCGGTGCAAATTCAGTTTTTCTAATGGTTGCAAAAGTCTATGGAGTTTGATGTTAAAGTAAATTGAATATTTGGAAAGCATTGAAATTTTGAGGATATCCTATAGTTATGCAAATTTTAAAATTGCTATAGAGTTTCAGAATAAAAAAATTATTTTCTAAAAACAAAATTAAAAATTTCTAAATGTAACTTATTTAAACAATTATTTTTTCCAATGAAGGTGAAAAGTAATCGAATTTTCTTTATGAAATGTAAGTTGATCATCGAAGTGGTGAATTTTTCAAAAAACATTATGTGATTATTTGGACAATTAATTATTGTTTATTTTCAAAATTTCTGAAAAACAGCGACAGAGATGCCTACTTTTTTCTCAAATTGGTATCCTTTGTTACCTATTATTGAATGGTTACATAATTTCGATACTTTTCTTCTAAAGTTGAAAAAATTTCTATTAGTTTAAACAATTATTTTTCCGCAAAAACATTTTTGAACCCGCATTTTCTGAATTAAACATAATATTCAATGATTTTGAGGAGTAATAAATTCTGCTGAAAACTTTATGTCATTGTTATCGTATTCTTCATATTTTTACTATCTTAACCATGATTATATTATAAGAAAAGTACATTTAAACAAAATCTAAAACAACATTGAATTAATGTGAACTTAAATTAACATCAATAGCTTCTAACTTCTTTCAAAAAATAATTAAATAATGAAGTACGTTTACATTTTTCATTGGTAGCCTATTATTTAAATATTAATTTATTCTGACAGCCTAAGCTAGACTCTATTGAAAATTTAAATAAATTTTGTGTAACCTAAAAAAAATAAGTTGAAATAATAATTTTTCAAATAATTCATCATTTCCTTAGCACTTGAACAATATTTTTTGTATACAAAAATTTATAATAATATTGCACTTCATACAAGTTTTGTAAAGATTCAAATAAATTTAGCTGAATCAAATCATAGCTCAAACAAAATTGAAATTAGTAATTAGTATCTCTTAATAATTTCCTATTGTTATTTGATCTTTTTTTTAATGTAAAATAATATTGACTAAGTGAGAGAAGAAAATTTAAATTCATATTGACATTTTATTGTTATAAGTGACCTTGAAGTGCAAAAACTGAAAGTTGATTAGATAAAGACGTTAATTGAAAGTGTCTTAGGCCAATTAAAACATTGAAAGGTCGAAGGTTAATTTAGCAGACTGAAGGATTTTTCTCGCCCTCTATGATTTTCTACAAGGTTGAGAAACCTTGCAAACTTCAATCAATATTCATGCTCTCAAAGTTCTATCAAGTAATCCTTAAGAGGACTCAAGGAAATCAAAACCACTTGACAGAATTTAGCAACGATAAATTTCGATAAATTGGGTCCAAATAGCTGTTTCTCTAATTTCTGACCTATAGAAATTTTACTCGAGAGGTCTCAGTATCGTGTAAATTTCCATTTTTTTAATTGCTTGGCACGAACATTTCACGTAGAAATCAAAATGTAGCTATTTCATTTTTGGCTGAGATTTAATATTTTTAATTAAAAATTGATATTTTTCATTTTAAATTGACCTTTTCTAGTTCAAAATTCCACTATTTGATTGAAAATTACACTTTTTGGTAAAAAATACTATTTTTGTGTAAAAATTCAACTATTATCGTAGAAAAAAATTAACTTTTTGATAAAAAATTTATTCGAAAATTTAAAAATTCATTTAAAAAATTCAAGATTTATTTAAAAATTGAAAAATATATTTGAAAATCAAATTATTTAAAAAATTAATGAAAAATTTAACTTTTTGTTAAAGCGTAATATTTTTGGGTGAAATTGAAACTATTTTCGTAAAAAAAATCAAATTTTTGATCAAAAATTCAAAAATGTATTTGAAAATTACAAAATTCATTTCATAATGAAAAGCTCTATTCAAAAATTGAAAAATGTATTTGAAAATGAAATTATTTGGTGGAAAATTAATTTTTTTGTTGAAAAATCATAATTTTGGATCAAAAATTCAAAAATGTATTTGAAAATTACAAAATTTATTTAAAAAATAAAAGCTTCACCTAAAAATTGAAAAATATATTTGAAAATGAAATTATTTGGTAGAAAATTAAGTTTTTTGTTGCAAAATCATATTTTTTTATTCAAAATTCAACAATTTGGTTGACAATTCATGTATTTTTTTGAAAGTTCTTCTTTTTTGGCAAAAAAAAATCTTCTTAGTTGAAAATTTATTCTTTATTTAATTATTTGATATAATTGAATACTTTGATAGAAAAATTAACTTCTTGATCAAAAATTCATAAATTTATTTGAAAAATACAAAATTAATTAAAAAATTGAAAGATTTATTTAAAAATTGAAAAATGTATTTGAAAATTAAATTATTTGAGAATTGAATAAAAATTACACTTTTTGTTGAAAAGTAATATTTTTGGGTGAAAATACAACTATTTTCGTTAAAAAAAATCAACTTTTGGATCAAAAATTCAAAAAGTTATTTGAAAATTACCAAATTTATTTAAAAATTAAAAGATTTATTCAAAAATTTAAAAATGTATTAGTAAATTGAATTATTTAGTGAAAAATTAAATATTTTGTTGAAAAATCATATTTTTCGGTTCAAAATTCAACAATTTGGGTGACAATTCATGTATTTGGTTGAAAGTTCGTATTTTTTGGCAAAAAATAATCTTCCTAGTTGAAAATTTATCATTTATTCAATTATTCAATATAATTGAAAACTTTGATAGAAATATAAACTTTTTGATCAAAAATTCCAAAATTTATTTGAAAATTAAAAAATTCATTAAGAAATTGAAAGATGGATTTAAAAATTGAAAAATGTATTTGTAAATTAAATTATTGAGTGAAAAATTAAATTTTTTGTTGAAAAATCATACTTTTGGGTTTAAAATTCAACAATTTGGTTGACAATTCATGTATTTTGTTGAAAGATCGTCTTTTTGGCAAAAAATAATCTTTCTAGTTGAAAATTTATCCATTATTTAATTATTTAATATCATTGAAAACTTTGACAGACAATTAAACTTTTTGATCAAAAATTCAAAAATTGATGGAAAATGACAACATTCATTTAAAAATTTAAAAATTTATTCAAAAATTAAAAAATGTATTCGAAAATTAAATTATTTGAAAATTGATTAAAAATGAAACTTTTTGTTAAAAACTAATATTTTTGGGTGAAAATTCAACTATTTTCGTAGAAAAAAATCAACTTTTTGATCAAAAATTCAAAAATGTATTTGAAAATTACAAAATTCATTTAAAAATTGAAAGCTTTATTTGGAAATTGAAAAACGTATTTAAAAATTTAATTATTCAAATATTGATAAAAAATTAAACTTTTTGTCAAAAACTAATATTTTCGGATGAAAATTCCACTATTTTCGTAGAAAAAAGTCAACTTTTTGATCAAAAATTCAAAAATGTATTTGAAAGTAAAAAAATTTATTCAAAAATTAAAAGCTTTATTTGAAAATTGAAAAATGTATTCAAAAATTAAATAATTTAAATATTGATAAAAAATTTAACTTTTTGTCAAAAACTAATATTTTCGGGTGAAAATTGCAACTATTTTCGTAAAAAAAAATCAAATTTTTTATCAAAAATTCAAAAATTTATTTGAAAACTACAAAATTCATTTCAAAACGAAAAGCTCTATTAAAAATTGAAAAATGTATTTGAAAATGAAATTATTTGGTGGAAAATTAATTTTTTTGTTGAAAAATCATAATTTTGG